>VZZY01005780.1:58-20089 GCA_013400335.1 Eurystomus gularis
AGTGTTTATTTTGCTTTTTATCTGTCCTTTACCCCTAAGGACAGTGAACTGAACCAGTGGGTGGTCACTGCAGCCCAGGCTACCTCCAATCTTGACTTCCCCAATGAGTTCACTTGCATTGGTCACGATCAGATCTAGTATCGTTTTCCCTCAGGTAGGGCTGTCTATTACTTGTTTTAGAAAGTTGTCTTCCAGGCACTCCAGGAATCTCCTGGATTGCCTACAGCTTGCTGTGCTACTTTTCCAGCAAATGTCAGGGTGGTTAAAGTCTCTTGTCAGTGTTTGAAAGGGGATGATATGCACATCCATGTCAGTTCTTTTTGTACTGCTACATATTTTGAAAATCATTGTACCCATGATGCTGTGGAGCGAAAGGGGTGTTACAATCTCCGAGATGTTCTGGAGGGCTGTTGCCTCCTGCTGAGTTCCTGCATGGTCTGGTTTCACTATCAGCCCTCACAGCCCAGTGTTCACTTAACTCTGTGAGTGGTAAGCCTCACTGTTTCAGAGATCCCATGTTAAGTTCAGAACTCAGCAACAATCACCTATAAGCAGAATCAGATCTTAATCTTCCAAATCCTCATTTGTCTCCTTCAAAGGCTGATGTGGAAACCATCCTTCAGTCTTATGACTTGAGGAGCTCCCCTAGCGAGGTATTTCTGGGCAAGACACAACAACATACTAGAAGTATGGTTAAAATCAGTACTTTTTCATTGTTTATTAACACTCTACAGATTTGCATTAGGCAGACTTTATTGATTTGTGGGATAATAATCCAGAAAATAAAAAAACATACAAGAGTAAACCTAACAATGAAACACAGAAAAACTGTTCTGGGTGAAGTTTCTAACAGATCTAAAATCATTAGGACTTCAAGGTCAACTTTCAGAACGACACAGGGGCTCTGACACCTGAATTCCACCAGAAAGCAGAGCCAAATTTTTAATGCCAAAGACCACAGTAACTCTGCAAAGGCTGTTAAGTTTCTTTGAAACATTTTTCTGCTCTGGAAGTGACTGTACTGAATCTTGTTGACCCAGTGAGGCAGGTGTACCTAAAAAATGCTTATCATGTCTGACAAAAGGAAGAGGGGTCCAAGAAGAGGAAGAGGGGACACAAAAGTGAGATTGCATGATATCCATAATCCTCCAATTACGAAACTGCTCATCAGCAGGCCAGGACTCGATGTGAATTATAACAGCCTCCAGAGTCTTGCAGGGTATGTTGCCTGCCAACAGCTCCTAGGAGCCAGTCTAGCAATCACAAACCAGTGCCCCTGTTCTTTCCTCAGGCCACATGCCTTCTCCCAGCCCAGAGGAGGAGGGTGGCACTGGTCCAGCTTCACCAGCAACTCTCCTTATGCTGGAGACACTAACAAGGATAGATCTGTAGGGTTTACGCAGCTTTGCACTGTAGATTAGAAACTGAACCTTTGACTCCTGGAGATATCTATCTTCAGACAATATAATTCTCATTCTGAAGATGAAAGGGCTGCTGAGGTGCCATTGATTGTTTTGGAAATTATTTTCACCAAAGAATGCTGGTACCTCTCCCAGTCTGAATTAACAGCCCACTAGGGCTGGAGCCAAGAGCGTTCCTCTAATAACAGAACAATGATGTTACTTCTTATTTCACTTACACCACAAACCACACAGCTTGATAGTTTGGAAAAGAAAAGTTGCTGGTACCCATATTTCATTTCAGTGTGGATGAAGACATCTACTTCATCCAATTTGTAAGTACAATAGTGAGTATGAATGCTCTGAGAAAAGTCACACTGGTCACACAATACCTAACAGCCAGCTCTATGCCTTAACCCTGAAGGTGAAAACATATGAGGTACAGTTTCTTTCCTGATAACTGGGGAGCCTATATTGCTGGTTAACAACTTGTGTTAGATTTTGTCATACCTTTTGAATAACCTCACTGGCTACTTAATAAAACACTTCAGAGTAAGTAAAATAATAATAATAAAATGTGCTCTGTGCTGTACCTTGTTAAAGTGAGTATTACTTCCTTCATGTGTTTAACCTATTCAGTGATGTGTTTTGGCACTGATTCTCTCCTACGTAACATAACAGCATCTTCCAAACCAGCACATTCTAACACCTTCCCCACTGCTTCTTTGTCCAGTACCTACCCTTCTTGCCCATGCTGGCTCTGTTATGGTCACATTTGGCACAGAGGGCAGGGTGGTATTTTATTCCAGCCATCTGACACACCGTGCTTGTTTTGGCTTGACATAAAAACGAGTTACCAAGTTCATGACAAAGACATGCTCCTCTGCCTTATAAAATTTTTGGCATGATGGGTTTATTGAGTTGAGGATAAATCACATCATCAGTATTATTCTTAAGCAAGATATACTCCAAGAAGAGGACGCTTTTGGGGTGGAAACCTACTCTGCTTCCACCCCATGGCTGGATCCCTTTATATGGGAATGTCTTACTTGTAGTCATGGTCTTCCTGAGCTTCCCTGTTCCACAAGGGCATGAACTGGAGTGCTTCATGGATTTAAACTCTGAGTGGAAGTCAGTGAACAGTCTTGTGCCAAAGATGGACAAGGACACAAAAGAAACACCAAGCCCAACAAGCTCAAAAGAGCTATTTTCTTTTTCTGATTAGTTAAGGTCAGATGGAGATCCTTACACTAAATAGACAAGTCTTTGACAGAGGAGAAACAAAATTTTCAAAGAAATATTTTTCCTGATCAATACCACCCTGGCTTTGCTTCCAGTGAGATTCAGGGAGTTACTCCTCATCAAACTCTCATTTCCTAAAATTTGTCTGAAGCTTCAGTTTCTAAAACAGCAGGTGAATATATTCACTGAGCAAGGGATGTGTAGCCAAATGTCCCTGCAGACAAGGGAGTCTCTGACATTGTACCATCTCTCCCAGTCTCATAGAACTGTTCAAAAGCAAGACCACAAGATGGATCCCTGTGGGATATTCTTTTGGGGATCTCTGCAGTGAAAGATCCCTAGCAACTATGGTTCATTTCTTTCTGTTCTTCACTGAACAAGCATGCCATGTAAAACGGAAAAAGCATGCAGAAGGTCAACGTCTTTCGAAAGTCCAGATAGCTAAATCTGTAAGACTGTCAAAGGAATAGCTGAAGAACATCCACATTTAAGCAACAGAAATTAAGACATCATAGCAATTCAGAAAGCAGCCTGGGAGAATTAATTTGGGTTCTCCTGCACCCAACAAAGCCCAGGATCACGGAAAGGAAGATGATAGTTAACACTACTTTCAAGTATTCTTATGCTATCTTTCTCAAACTGTGGTTTCAAGCTGATGCTATGTGAATGACAGAAACGAGATGTTTTTGCTGCTGCTGGGCTAAAAAATCACAATATTTGACCTTACACTACAGTAGCAACTGCTGTTTTCACTCCAGAGGCTTTTGGATTACATGATGTGACAACACACTACAGTTTTGATGCCCATGACTTTCCAGCTGGACTTTATTTCTCTCATAGTTTGGCTTAAAGATATGGGAGCATGTGTGTGTGTAAGCATGCATGCATGCATATGTATGCATGTGTAGTTACATCCACTTCACTTTGCAGGTTTCGGTTTACAGAACTGCTGGTGGACGATCAGTCTGTCTGGAAGAAAAGTACGCCCACAAATATCACATGGAACTAGCTGGTTCTGGGCGCTGATCCAGGCAGCCTCATTTAAAGAATCAAGATCATAGAAACCTTTGGCTGGAAAATTAAAAAAAGAAAGTATCAGCTTTCATTCTGGAGACCCACATTCAACTCTTTATGGAAAATATTTTCAGGAAATACCTGTTGACTGAGCCTTTCAGTTTAACCAAACCATATTGCTTTTGCAAATGAAAAAGAAAGAAAAGAAAGGAGCAAAAGAGTAAAAAGTACACAAGAAAGACTCTGCTTTTTGTCCCAGGGGTTGAATTAAATTAACTTCAAACCAAATAATTTTTTATTGTACAAGAGTACAGAGAAAACATCATGCTGTGTGTTATGATATGCATTCTCAGCTAATTATTAACATCTTTGCATACATACTATTATCAGCGAATTTCACTGTTTGGCTTTACTTCAAGTTCTGTTTAATGAGCATGTGTTATCTGACCATGGCAATGGGTGGGAGTGTATCGTGTTTGAGAATCTGCTCTTAGTACTGCTCTGGACAGGGGGCCCAATTCTTTTCCTGTTGAAGTCTATGCCAGTTTTGCCAATAAGTGGAGTAAAGCTAAAACCTTAGAAAACCTACAGTTCTTTTAAGCCATAACTTCCAGTGAGGTCATTGCACTGATGCATGTATTGTCTTCTAAACACTAATTTAGTCTTGCCCTCAGTTATTTTCCACTGTGGGAAGCGTGACTGCTTTGAAATCTCAGGAACATTCTTCAAACACTCACATCGGGTGTATTTTCAATATTTTATTTGAGCATTAAAAAAAACTTGTTTACTTTCATCTTGAAATGGACTTTCATCTTGAAATGGACTTTCATATAGTGTTGTCTCAAACTGATTTCCAAAAAGGCTAGGTAGGTTGCTTAATACCTGGATTTAGATCTTAAGAGTTTCATTTGAAGTGCATACTGAAAAAATCTACATGGTTCAATTTGAAGCTGTATTTGTTTCACCCTTCTCGAAAAGTATGACAATACAGAAAAAGACTAAAAAAATGGGTTTTTTTCCTTTGAACTGTTAGCAGCAGACAATTTTAAAAAGAAAAGCATTTCTGCATTTAAAAATATTTCATGGTTTCTGTTATTGGCACATGACTCTTCATTAAAGGCCCATACAGTTTTAATATGATTCATATCCAATGGATCACATAACCACAATAAGCCTTAGATCTCTTAATATGCCTGTTCCTAATGTTCTTTTTGTTAGAAGAGCAACCAAGTAGTGTTTCTTTTCTTGGCTGAGACAAATATCCCCTTTGCTTGCAGGAAATGAATGTGTATTTTCTGTACTTTGGAAAGTTTATGAAATAAAAAGGAAAAAAAAAAGAGATTACTTTCTCCTTGCAGGCATGTGTTAGGCATTCCACAAACAAAACACTGTGTAATCAGGGCAGTGGTTGTCTTCCTGTGACACTTGAGTTTTCAGAAAAAGATTTATGTAAGTTATAAAAAGTTTTATGTAAGCAGTTAATATTTCTGAGCTTTTTTTTAACATTGCCTGTTCCTTTCAAAAACAGGGTTAATTCCTCCTCCCTAAGTTGAGAAACTGTGAGACATGCAGTATGTGTATGTGGTCTCAAGGTCACTTACAGCATTGACCAGATGAACAAGAATAAGTCTTATGGAAAAAGAACAACACTGAGATTATTTTCTCGAGGCCAGGAGCATGAGGCAACTGCCGGGGAAACAACAATTTTAGCTCAAGCTACAAAACTGATCAGACTTGCATCAGCAGGCATTTAGGGACATGTGCTGGAAGCAGGTCAGTGTCCCCTGGGGAACCATAGGCACAAAACACCTCATAGGAGATGTACGGCGCCTGATATGACTCAGTGCATAAATGAGACAATATTCTGATTCATATCTGGGAGCCTTCTGCTGGATTATTCTATCAAAAAGTGGTTGTCTTTCTGCATCCATGCCTTCAAAATAAGAATACTGTGTTTCAACATAATCTGATTTGTCCTTTTGCATTCACCTCTTTCAGACAGAATTCCCATTTTCTCCATCTTTTTTTTACCACGCAATATATAATAATTAAAAAGAGCTTAACAACAAAAAGAGCAAATACAATGAAAATGTCTTTTGAACCTATTTTTACTGCAGGTTCAGCTCTGCTGCTTGGCATCTGTTAACCAAGTCCTGATTTGATACTATTTGATCTGCAATTACTATTATTTTGAACAGTAGGTTAGTGTTCTCTGTGTGTCTTCTGGGGACATATTTCTTTGTGCTGCTGTAAACTGATCTACTCTATGACTCTTCCACAGTGCATTGTACGAGAATTTGTCTACTTTTCCAGACATTAGGGGAAGCTGCAGGAAATAATGAGGAACATTAAAAAAAAGTGGGTGAATTAGCTCCCTGTGAGCAAGTGGTCCAAACTTGGCTCAAAATAGCTCAGACCAGCTGGCAGGGCCAGGGAAGGCATCCAGCTGAAATGGTGAAATTACTTTATGTGGGAATGGGGAAGTCCTAGGAGCAGCTTACAGACAAAGCACAGATAAGATTTCCTTTTGGTCCTACAGTGAGCACACACCCATGGGATACATAGGGGAGTCCACCTCCATCCGGTGCTGGGAATCATCTATTTTCATTTATTTGAAGACATTGTATCTAAGCATCTTGCAAAACAGAACCCACAGCACAAACACATGTAATTGGCAGAAATAAAATGTTTATTTTATACGACATATATTCCATCCCCGCCCCAGTGTTTATATTATAATGTCTCACAAAGAAAGCTTCTAAGGCTTGTGAAAAAAAGGGATCAGTAACATTTACTGGATGTTCATTGTGGAAGATATTGTTTTTTTTTCTACAAATATATTTTAATAAAACCCTGAAACTACAGTATATGTTATAGGTAGGTTTTAAAAATACCTTATTTTCTGCCATTTACCATGCATCTAGTGTTGTGTTTCTTACTTTACCACAGAGTTCCTATTTTCAAGGCCACTCGCTGTTGACCACTGTCACGTACTAGGTCAGGCTTTTTTTGTAACCAATGCTATAGGTGTAGAACCTGGCTGAAGTTAACTATCCCTATGTTGCCTGAAGGGTATTTTATTTTAATGACTGTGTGTGTCAAGTTAGCACATTATTCTTGGGTGAGTGATGTAGCTGTGAAGTAGGTTGCTAACCTTTTTTGTGTTTTAAATCAGAACATACTGACGTATAGAGGACTGCCCCAGTAGGCACGTCCCACAAGACAACAGCTACTCTTATTTCTCATGGATGCAGCACAAAAGGAGAACAGGATACTTAAAGGTTAAAATAAGCCACAATGGCTACCTTCTTTTGTAAGCAAAATGGAGAAAGAAGTACTTGCTAACATTAAGCTACTGCTTCAAATTCTTTTTTTTTTTTTTTTACTTTTTTTACTCCCATTTCCATATTTGGTCTGTAGCTTACCTTGTATGTGACTGACTTCAGGCTTTTTGGGCTCTGGCCTTCTCAGCTTCGTGGGTAGCATATCATTTTCCTGGTGCCATTTTTTCAGGCATTGTGGCTCATGGATACTAATAGATTTTGTTCCATACTCACGGCCACATATGTAACAAATGACTGCTAGTGGCCGTCTTATCACTGACGCCTGCAAGTAACAATTGTGAAGAAGGATAAATACAGTTTTCTACATCAGTTTTGAACTCTAACAACTTTGGATGAAAACAGTCATGTAGATTAAGGAATTGATTCGTATCTGTGAAATCAGTGTAACTGTTTCTACCAGTTTTGTTTTGCTTGGATTCAGTCTTGAACCTTGTAAGAAATATTGCCTCATTAACTGGCCATCTGGAATAGGTAAGCTCCTTCTGCAGTTACTGGGCTGAAAATTCATATGTGCCATCTAATTAACAGCTATGTGTGTTTTAGCTCACTTATTTTCACACCACCAAGTTCATGGAAATCCTGAGTTTTTACATATAGAAACAAGTCCTCTGCTTGATCAGATTGCTGCAGCATAGTGTCCATTATAAACATTGAAGCCCATTTTTTATCTACCAATCAAAAAAAAAACATGGAAAGCAACAAAAAAATCTTCCTCAGCTGAACTGCTGATGTCTAGTGTAGTAGCAGAAAGACCTCGTCTCCAGGCAGAATACAGTTAAAGCATTGTGTCCAACCTTAGCATCTCTTTTAAGTCAGACAGTGAGAGCAGCTGTCTCAAGCTTGTGATTGTGGTCCCTGACAGTGTGTTTCTTCTGCCACAGATCCGTTAACTAGTGGAATTCTTGGTGTTGAAGGATTAAAACTGATCTAGGATATTTCAGGATACTGGGGCAAAATAAGAACTGGTTCTTGTTTATCTTGAAGGCCTCAGTGTGAACTTTGCTGGTGACTGAAGGGAGGGCACAACAGGACTCCAAACAAGAATTGTTTCTGCACTGTAGATCTGCTTTTGTTCACAGAGAAAAACAGCTCAATGGAAGAAAAAAATCCCTCAATCCAAACCCCACAAATATATATTCTAAGCTTGAAAAATATATAATTACTGTGGTATGGCAGATCATGGACTCAGCTGTGTCCTTATGCACGTCCTGGGCTAGGCGTGCTGTCACTACCAGCCCTGCTCCAGGACGAGTCTAAAAACCTACTGCGGAGACAGCACTTTGGGGCACACTGATGGGTTTCGTAACTGCCAGTACTTCCTGCACTCCTGACTGCAGAATACCAGTAAGAGATGAGCTATTCCCTGCCTTCATAAAGGTAGAGGAACAGCCATGCCAGACCAAACACAGGAAGCCTTTCTTACTCAAACAAGGGAGGTGGAGATTTCATTTTTTCCTCTGCTGCTGTGTAAGACAAAGTGTAACCTGTTCCAGTAATTATGACTCTGTCAGCCCATCAGTGTATTCAAGAAATTCTGGGCAGCTCTTCTCGCATTTATGCTACAGTCTGAAAATGTCATTATTGAACAATCGGCATAAGTTTTCTTTCCTGTACCACATATGTAAATTCAATTACATGAAGAAATACTACTCTACAAAGTGTATTTTTGCTGGGAAAAGTTGGACTTCATCTGGAAAGTTCTCACAGTGAATGGAAATATAACTTATCCAAAAACAGTCCTTCCAAGCACTTTTTCATTCTCTTAACTTTCAAATGGAATTTCCTTAGCCATCTTTGATAACAAGGTATTTTATATACTTCCTATTCATAGCTGAATATAACAACAACTGCTTTAAGAATGCTTTCTATTTTTTCATTATCAATTTTCACCTACTTCCTTGCTTCAGTTCTTGAGCTAGTCCTTGTCTGATTTGGCAAAACTCTGAGTTCAGATATAGAGATTTTTGAAGGCAGTGTGTGCTTCTTTCTAGGCTCTGGAGAGGTTTAGATAAGGAGATTATAGTCTAAACCCTTGAGGTCACAGTGTGCATACTTGTTATAAGAATGCTTATAGCATTTTAGAAATGGTTTTCTAGAAAATGCTAGGTGTAAAAACATTGGGAACACATTTTTCTCTCCAGTTTTCATTAGCTAAGTTCCTGCCATTCAGAAAAATGGATTATTTATTGGCTGAAAACTAGGACAGAGCAATTTGATTTACATTCAGTTTGTAGGGACTATTTATATACTACCCGAATGGGAAAAGGGAATTCTAGTAGAAATGAAAACCACACTTACCTAGTCTGCACTGTCACAATCATTCCCACTGTATGGGGTAGTATAACAAAAACAAATACATAGCTTCAAGAAGACTTAAGTTCCTGACATGAGACAGGTGAAAAATCACTTAAAAAATTAAATACTACCAATAAATCTAACAGCTGCACAGAATTACCATTAAAACCAAATAGTTTTTTATCTTAGAAATATTTCCCTGTTGAATGGAGATAGCCATTTATCTCTGACTGCGTTGTTCAAATCCATTACACTTCTTCTAAAGTAATTGTGATGTCTTAACTATTGAACAGCTGCCAGAGACCTGCAAGATGAAAGTTAGTAATCTCCATCCAGTGCAATCTGGATACATGTCCATAGTTCTGAGATTGTCTTCTTGGTAGTTTCACCTGAAAACCTAAAGACTGAATGAGTAGTACTATGATCCTTTCATATCCTGATAGAACTTTTGTGCATGAGATTTGTTTTATGACTGAGCAAAATGAGGCCTGCAGCTAGACAGAGGGTTCTGTTTTCCAAAGCCATCATTTGGGATTGGTTCATAATTAAATCCTATTTGGTGAAAAGAATGTTTAAAAAAATCTGTTTAAGAAGAAATGTCTCTATTTTGTAACATCCACTGTTAAAAACTGTACAGAAATAATAGTATAGACCAGAAATAATTAAAAGGAATCAGATCACTCTAAGGACAGAATTATTTTTTTCCAGAAATGTAGTGAGTTTGAACCATAACCACACATCAAATTGTATACACAAATCCTTCTCTGCATATTAAAAAGCTGAAAAATAAAACCTGAAGCAGAATATCCTTACAACTAGTAGGAACAGCTAACTGCCTAACTGTGGAATCTGAGGTATGATAAGCTTTATTTGAAATTTCTACAACTGATTATATTTATCCTTCATTTCTTTCTCTTGAGAGTGTGCTTATCCCAAATGTCACATCTGGAGACCTGCAGTTTGAAGCTAAACTATTTTTGGAGTCACCACAACTTTCCAACCCAAACTACTCACAGACCTGTGGCGAGGCTGTCTGCTCAGTGCTTTGTTTTTCACTTTTAAAAAGGGTTATAGGGAAGGTCTGTTCCTGAGGATACGGGTTATTATAAAAATACCTACAAATACCTAACAGTGCAGTTAGGCTTTCCTTTGGTGTCTCACTGTTTTCTTTTTTCTCCAAGACTGCTAAGTATGTCTACATGACGATGAATGAAGTTATTTAGCTCAGAGAGCTACGCAACTATGTGTTTTCAATAGACCTGACATTACTTGAGGTTAGCCCCAGGATATTATGATGTTATGTGAGGTCAAATACTCCCATACTGCACAACACTTTTAATTTCTTCTTAAGTACACCCAATAAGACTGACTTCCAAACTCTCCTCCATAAATATTTATCATCCAGGACTGCACACACCCCCACCTTTCTTATTTGTTTAATTATCCATGAATTTAAGGGGAGAAGGGGAGGTGTCCTGCTCTAGGCCAGAGCTCTTGTCATAGGCTTGAATTGCCCAAGGAACAGAGGTTCAGGAAAAGATTGGTACAAACGCTCAGTAACAGCATCATATTGTATGAAAGCAGCCCTTTCCACACGTTGCTCTCTGGAAAGTAAGAGGCATTTTGCATAAGGGACAGGGACAAGCTGTTACGTGGCTCTCATGACCATCCAAAAGTTCATTTTGCAGACTTCTGGAGTGCATTCAGCCCCTGCCCCAACCCACATTGGGACTGGTCATATTTCTGTGTGCAAAATTTCCTTGAACAGCAAGGTAATTCTGCCAGACGATGCAGATCATTAAAGATTTTACTCCCTGGAAGCGCTAGAATATCCCATTTTACTCATGATGTGCTATCTTTTAAAATAAATACATCAGTATAATGAATATAGCATTTGTGTAAAAGCAGAAAGGCAGAAAGCTCCATCATTCTCAATGATAATACTCAATAAGTTTCATTCAAACCATCCATTCACTGTTCATTCTTATCTAACCTCCTATATTTGCAAATATATTTGTCAGTATTCTCCTAAGAAGATGTTCAAAACTGCTGCAACTGAGGCAGGCAAAGTTCATCATTGACTTCACACCTTCATTAGAATTATACAGCATCTGAAGAAATTTTCATTTTACTAAGTGACTAGATGACTTTACGCTAGAGCAAGATACAACATCAACATTTTGCTGTTACACAAGTTTTCAAGACTTACTCTGTGCTAAAACACATTACAATACAATAAAGGAAGATCACTGAAATCTTATTTTTCAGTAAACTTGGCAAGAAGAAAACAGCAGATGGCAGCACCAGATGCGAGTGACACATTTGATAGGATTTTAAGATCTGTGTTATCTGTTGTCAAAAAAACCTGTAACACGTATACCCACAGCAAGTCATTAATACCTACATGTAACAGATATTTTGGTCTATGAAAGAAAAAAAAGCACATGCTGCTCTAGCACAAGTTTGAGATTCAGTAGTTCCAGAAACCACTTCCATTGTATGTGATATCACAGCAGAATCCATAACAGAATTTCTGAGCCTCTTTAAGCATAGGCTTTTGTTTATTTTACACAGCTAGACATGATTAGCTCAGATGTGCTCATGTATTCTGAGAGAGAGGACAGTTAGCGGAAGAGATAGCTTATGGAGGCTGTTGAGTTTCCAGCTCTAAAGGCATTCAACACCAAGTTGAGTGTTTGTCAGTAATGATAGCGGTTTAGTTGATCCTGCAGTTGCTAAAGGAGAGAGAGCTCCAGGACAGAGGGCTGCAGGCAAAAGCCCTTGCAGTTTTAAAGCTAAAATGTCCTTCACATGGTGTACCACCAAATCAGTTCAATATCTATTTTTAAGATGAGGGAAATCCAGCTTTTAAATTTAGGACATTTTTTCATTGCATAGATTGACAGTAGCATTATAGTTCTTAAATACACTTACTTAAGTATTGGGATTTTTTTTTTTCATTTATTCCTCTCATCTGATGTTTTGCTGAAGCTGAACTTGAAACAGGTACTTAATTAATTCACTGTCACAGTGAGTAGGTCTGTTAGGTGACATATGGACTGCCCCAAATGCTTTCCTGCCAGGACCAAAGCAGATTACCGTTTCACTCCACTACTGGTATTTTTCAACAGAATTAATAAGAAGCTGAGTAGCTGGTGAGGTGAGTAAAATTAAAACCATATGCTGGGAAATGATGAACACTGTAGAGGAGACTCAGACTTCATTCCTGTTCATAGGAAATCGGCAGTCCTTCTGTGAGCTTAGTGCTTTCCAACATCCTCCAGTGTATGGACATTTCAAAACTTTCAACGAGAGGTAGAGAAGACCTTCACACAGAGAAGGTAAAAGTATGGAAAAGAAAGAGGCTTCCTTTGACCACTTCTTCGAAGCAGTCTGCCAGTCCTGAACAGCCCCTGTGTCACAGGATATTTCTTTCACTCTTTAATTCTATCTCTGCCTTTAGTGAGTACCTCTGTAAAAAAGGACAGCCTTAAAATAAGAAAATAAAGGACCTCAGAGAGGAAAAATCCATAATCCCTTCCTGAAAGCCATTGTTAATAATAAAGTCCTTCAGAGTCAATTACAAACTGCAAGCTGTACAGTCTCATCAGCTCTGCTGCAACTGATGAACTGTAACTGCTTGGAAGTAAATGAGGAAACCTGTGGTTATACAGAAGGAGGAACAGTTTAGAACACATCTCTTTCTAGCTCTGCAGAGCTCACAGAAGTAAAAAGTGGTAATAGTGTTGTTGTTCAACCAGTCAGCAGCTGTGACTGAATCCACACAGTGAGCAGATACGTTGTGCAAGAGGGCAACATTTTTACAGAGTTACTCTCAACACCAAACTACACTCTAAACTTGTTTTTTTCATGATACTATAATTATGGACATTACCAGCCTCATCCCACCCTTTTTTTTAAACATACAAACTTACGTGTTATGAAGAAAACTCTCTGCTTCACATCCATGCCTTTCATTGAACTATCACCTTTAAAGCACTGCCAGTTCTTTGGTAAACAGTACAAGAGAGTGTAACACAACAGTAACACCTCCTTTCCTATAGCTATAGATGCACCTCTGCAGCACTTTGAACTGCTTGTGAGTTACTTGGAATTTGGTGATTAAAGACCTGAAGAGTGGACTTAATTTGCGAATATCTATCAATTAGTGGCCTCAGATAGCATAATATAAAAATGCCTCATATTGTTTTTATTCTCATGTTTTTTAGAGTAATGCTACTATCTCCATTTTATTCAGCAGCTGGAAAACTGGAATACAGCATACTTTGACTTTTAAAACATTTTTAGAAATGCACTGCACAGCATTCCTTTGGTTACTGAGAAAGCTAAATCCCTTTTTCAAAAGTAATTTAGGCAACAAGGAATCCAACCCTGATTAAAAAAAAAAACCCAAAACAAAAAAACCCAAACCAACAACAAATTTTTATTTTAGACACTGGGCCTAAATTTAGACATCTGTCTTTTTACAAAACTCCTGGCCAAAAGACAGCCTGTGCAGAAACAAATGCAGAAAAAATACGCCATTTTCCAAAACTTTCTGTAACTTTTGGCTAATGTGAATCAGCTTCTTTATTCTTGGATCTTGAATCAAATTCAGTGGAAAGAAATGTGCAGTCTTATTTAGTCATTGTTATACTCCGAGTTGCTGCCTTTGAACATGCAGTCCTTAGTAAACTCATGTTCCACACCAAGGTTAAGAATAATGGTAAAAAATGAAAATCATTGGGGTGCTTACAGGATAATGAAACATTGCATTTCACGTTAACTAAATAAAAATACCTAATACCTGCTGATATATATAACATTCAAAGCTTGCCTAAGCTGCTCAGCAGAATCTCCTAGGGAACTAAAGCACACAATGGTCCGTTTCAAAGGAAATAGGAATAAATTGTTACCCTAAGGCACACAGTATTTCCCTTTCCATTACTTGCTACTCAGCAGAGGAACATTTGCATAGAGTCAAAAGATCCTTCTGAAGGAAAGTGATTTGCAATTTGACAGGAACCCAGTTTCCCCTGGAATGCCTAGCATCAAAATGCATCCACACCCTTTCATATAGCATGTGCTTAGTTGTTTACCTTGTCTAATACAGCTGCTGCAACCCCACTCTTTCCTTGACCAGTCTTAGATGGGTCATCACTTGCTGAACCAGATCCAGAGCTTGGGCCTTTACCAGATTTACGTGGGCTAAAGCTTGATAGCCCCACACTGCTGCTGCCTCCTCTGCAACACTTCTGGTGTACAATGAGACGATCGGGGAGGAAGGTCCGGCCACAGTTTCCACAGGGCAGGAGCTGGGCTTGAGCACTGTGATAAGCTCTCTCATTTTCAGCTGTAAGCGTACAGGAACCACCAGTAAAGACCTCAGGTTTCTTGGGCTCTGCTCTTCTGAGATGTCTTGGTAGCTGATTGTTTTCAGTATGCCACTTCTCCAGGCACTGAGGTTCATGAATAGAAATAGACCGGGACCCAAATTCTCTGCCACATATATAGCATACCCTGAAGCAAGGTCTTCTTGGTGGGATGATGGGCCGATTTAGTGGTATTTTAGACATGTTTGAAGAATCTGACTGTTTTGATATTATTGCAGTGCCTGGTCGCCTTTTCTGGGGTCCAGCTTCTAGATGTGCTACTTCAGGCAAAATTCTGGAAAGATCTGGCACGTTAGATGGTGAAACCTGCTCTGAATTCAGCATGATGCTCCATCTTCTTAATTTGATTTCATGGGTTGGAATATACTAAAGACTTAAAAGATTGAAAACTGGACCTAATGGCCATTTCAGTAGTGAAAGAGGGTTTCTGTGTAGTTTTGTTTTGCCTTTTGGTTTTACATGATCCTGAAACAAATTAAATTGGTACATATTAATAAACACCATCTGTCTTGTTAAGGTTACCAACTAGTGGTTTATCACAAGGATCATCTTACCTTACTACTCTATTATATTTCCAAATAGCAGAAAAATATCATCAAATATATCCTACCCTAATGATCAGCTGAACAGTGTAAATCTGAAATTCTAGTCTCAGAAGGTGTAAAGTCATGAAGGTCAAGAAAGAAGATGGATTTGCACTAACTGAAGCCCCTGAAATACATGTGGTCTTGGGTATAATGAATGTGCTTTATTTTCAGTTATTGACTGGTATTTTTGACACAGTCTTTAATTTCTATCCATTTATGTTGATAATGAAACATAATTTCCCTATCTCAAGAGAAATGAAAATAAGTCCCTTAGTAGAGGTATGTTAATGTCCAATGTCCAAAGGGACAGTCAGCAAGGAAAATGTTCCTAACTCCCAAATTATCTGTCCAGACATCTCAGGTCACTTTCTCTACTGCCAACAACCCATCTGGAACAGCTCTGAAGTGCTCTTTTGTAAAGTCACCATGGGAGACTTTGCTCCCACTCAACAGCCTTTTCACCCTTGTCACTCCCACCTCGGAACCTAGGGACTGAATTTTACTGTCCTCAAGGTCAAGGACACAGTTTTGTCTTTACCCTTGAGATGAAAAACTTAAAACTTTCCCTGTGCCACTGAGAGACACTGGGCTGATTCTAATCTTTCATAAATATTCTACAGGATACTTTAA
This sequence comes from Eurystomus gularis, assembly GCA_013400335.1. Classification (NCBI taxonomy): domain Eukaryota; kingdom Metazoa; phylum Chordata; class Aves; order Coraciiformes; family Coraciidae; genus Eurystomus; species Eurystomus gularis. The sequence goes on from VZZY01005780.1 coordinate 15,964, forward strand.
AGACATGTGCAACAGTGGAAAACAAAGTTGTCATCAGGTTCATATCATCATCTTGCCAGGCACACAAAGGTGTGTCGATTGCCGCATTCACACCACTTGCTTAAATGTTCTCAAAGTTGCATGTTCTAGGGGCACTTCTGACACTTTCCCATTTTACAAAATCTCCTGTGAAGCTCAGATTTGTTTATATGCAAACTGGAAGATGTAAAGACCATCAGAGCCAATCCACTTTGTACTGAAACCAATCCCTATGAACAAGTATGCTGCAGTTAGCTGTTAAAAATAAAATTATTGACTGACAATTTACTTAGCACTCAAAGATAACACCTCCTATAAAACTCTGTTGAATAACTGCAGTCTGTGGAAAAATATAGTAAAGTATAAGGCTGTAGAATCCTCTCATGTCTGAAACTATCAGATAAGTGTACAATATATGTTAAAGGGCACACAAAAGTGTAGCACTGGATTTTTGTTTCAGCTATCAAAAAAATCCCTTTTTTTCCTGACTCTCATACAATGTATAATTGTGAAATATCCAGTGGAAAAACATGCTACAAACAAAGAAACAAAGGTTACAAGGAGCTTGGACAGTAGCAAATAATAATACTTAGGCAGGTAGCTGGCATCAAACTGGTGGTATCCCATTTTAAAGAAATAATTTTTGTCCTCAGCAGCAATGTTCTCTTAGTGAAATAAACTTTGTTAACTGTATAGAAACTATTTTTAAAACTACTTGTACAACAATGCCAAAGTCTTTATCTTGTTTTCCTTTTAGAAGGCCTACATTTTCTGATCTTAACTTTATCAAAGGCTGGTCAACTTGTGCCACAGCTTGCCACTGCAGGACCTTGCCAGTTTCAACCAGGATACACATGTGATTCGGTTAACTGCAACAGGATGTGAAATTAAAATCTGCAAACTAGCACTGAGGCTACTTTACTGCAAGGCCCTTTCAAAGACTGGGAGAGTTTCCAAGGAGGGGGGGCCTGTTGGATGAATCCAAATTGGGAAGTAGCCAAGCTCTTTAGGAGGATGAAGGGAATGGAGAGCCAGAGAAACATTAAAGGGTCATGAAGGCAGAGGAGATAAGGGTTATTGGAAGGTCACAGGAAGGGAGCATCGGAAAGTTCAGCTACATTTCAGGGAACTTCTGAACTTTGCAAGGTCCTATTTATGTCCTATTTATTGATTCATGTCAGAATTATACTTTCTGCTACCTGAGAGGATTCTTAAAGCAACAGTGGACATAGAACTGCCTGCCACATAAAGAACGTTAGGTGATCAAATCTGTTACCATTAAGAATGAATCAGTCAATAAAAGATGCTATAAACAACCTATTAACAATATAACCTATTGTTGGATTTCCAAGCTTGCTATTGTAAATACTTCATAAGAGAATTATGCTTCCTTGTGGGGATTACACCATTTGGTCTACATTTATTCCTGCCAAGTTGACCGCTATTATTTGCAAACTCCCTATAAATTCAGTGTGAGATGAAAAGGCATACGAGCAATTCAGATCTTCTATTCTCAAACCTAGTGGTAAAGATGCAGATGTAAATCAGGATTGGGATTTAACACTTCTGTTCAAAATATAAAACTTCCTTACTTTTTTATTTTTAAAAAGTTGCAATGTGTTATTTAATAAAGTGGGAAGGTATGGTTGACCATTGTATATAGCTGTGGGAAAACATTCCTCTCCTCTGTATTTCCACTGAGTACAATACTTAACAATCTCATGAACTGCAGTGACAGGGCACTTGCAACCCATGAGTTCAATATAATTAGAAGAAAATGAAATACTATGCATATTCCGCATCAGGCTGAGAGCTTCACTTAATCTAAAGTAGAAGAGAATGACAAGAGTGCAAATAGCCTGCTACATCTCTTATCTGCTTGTCCTGAAGAGGGAAATCGAACCTTTGCACACTGGTTTTATGCTTATCTTAGCCAGAAATTACAACAATAGCATTATTATCCATGCTTCAGGAATGCCGCATTCTCTTAGCTACCTAAGATTCAACCTATAGCAGCAAGTGGAAATTTCTTCCCTGAAATGCCCTTCTTTGTGTCTTCTTTCATGTCAGTGTTGGAACTTGGAAGCAAAGTTGACACATACGTTTGCTATTTCCTGTATGCAGCCTGTTTCTAAAGAGTGACCCTCTCTGTTTCTCATCTCTCTTGCTTCTCTCATGTAAACAATTCCTCAAACACATTATAAGGTCATTTTACAAGCCTGGATTCCTTGACTGACTTGAACAAAAGATGCTTGTGCTAGCTGGGGCATTGTCTGTTTGCAATGAATCCTCAACACTGCCGCTTTTGACTTAGCTAGACTTCCACGTGGAGATAGCTGAAAAAAAACAGAGTTTGCCTTGTGGAAGAACACATCTGTGGTGGTCTAGACCCAGCTGGGACCTGGGCACCACGTGGCCGCTGCTCCCCTACCCTCAGAAGGGAACAGGAGAGGGAGGAAAATACAAACCCTGCAGGTTGAGATAAGGAGAATTTAATACAGCAATGCAAAAGCAACAGTCAGAACAACAACAGTGACAACAATGTACAAAAAAAGAGATACAAAGCATACAGACTAGATGGATTCAGAATGAAGCAACCTGGGTGAGAAAAAGCAGGGCTTGCATTCCTACCCCAACACCTGGTGAAAATCAACCCTATCCTAGCCAAACCAGGACAGACACTGACAGCCTGATCCATAGCTGGGCTTCCAACCAGGCTGTTGTATTTGACACCACCATTTTTGAGCCGTATGTTTCCTCCTTTGTTTAATGTATCTCTGTGGCCTGTCATGCACTTCCTCAGGCAGAGCAACCCACACAGACATGGTCATAACTCTATTCTGCGAGTCCTGTGGTTGGAGGTCATCTGGGGCACAGCGACCATTATATGATAGATTTTTCAATATGTCGTGAAGCTAGGAGCGCCGTCACCAAAATGGACTTCCTTGGAGGGCTGAACCTTGGACCTCCAAAGGGCTGGCTTTGGTCTATTCAGGACACTGGTTTGGAGAGTCCCCTGGGAAGAAGCCCTCGAAACAAAAGGAGCCCAGGAAGGCTGGGCTTACTTTAAGAATGAAATTATGAAGACGCAGGAGCAGGCTGTCCCTATGTGTTGAAAAATGAGCCGGCAGGGTAGAAGACTGGCCTGGTTGAGCAAGGAGCTTTTGCAAGAACTCAAGAAAAAAAAACCAGAATGTCTCAACTTTGGAAAAAGGGGCAGGTGAACCAGGAAGCATTTAAGGATATTATAAGGTCATGTAGAAAGAGAATTAGAGATGCCACAGCTCAGTTAGAACTTAATCTGGCCAATTCTGTCAAGGATAATAAAAAGTGTTTTTATAAATACATTAATAACAAAAGGAGGGCCAGGGAAAATCTCCAGACCTTATTGGATGAAGCAGGGAACATAGTAATGGAAGACAAGGAAAAGGCTGGGGTACTTAACACCTTCTTTGCCTCAGTCTTTAACAAAAAGATTAACTATCCTCAGGGTAACTGGGCTCCTGAGCTGGTAGGCAGGGATGGGGAGCAGAATATCCCTCCTGTAATCCAGGAGGAAGTAGTTCGTGACCTGCTGTGCCACTTAGATCCTAACAAGTCTATGGGTCCAGATGGGATTCATCCTAGGGTGCTTAGGGAGCTGGCGCAAGAGCTGGCTAAGCTGCTCTCCATCATTTATCACTGGTCCTGGCTAACCGGGGAGGTCCCAGATGACTGGAGGTTGGCCAGTGTGATGCCCATCCACAAGAAGGGCCGGAAGGAGGATCTGGAAAACTATAGGCCTGTCAGCCTGACCTCAGTGCCTGGCAAGGTTATGGAGCAGATCATCCTGAGTGCCATCAAGTGGCATGTACAAGACAACCAGGGGCTCAGGCCCAGCCAACATGGGTTTAGGAAAGGAAGGTCCTGCCTAACCAATCTGATCTCATTCTATGACTGGGTGACCCACCTGGTAGATGAGGGGAAGGCTGTGGATGTGGTCTACCTAGACTTCAGTAAAGCCTTTGACACAGTCTCCCACAGCATCATCCTTAAAATGCTGGCAACTCATGGCTTGGATGGGTGCACCCTTTGCTGGGTTAAATACTGGCTGGATGACCGGGCACAG
>VZZY01005781.1:4339-33739 GCA_013400335.1 Eurystomus gularis
AGCATCAATTTGACTATACAAGTTAATAAATGAGAAATACTATTTCTGCCTTCCTTTCATACCAGCATTAAATATTAACATGAAAAGAGATTTTTCACTGAAAATCAGTTCAGTGCTAAGAATCACACTGGCATAAATCACTTCAGGAAAAACCTCTATGAATACATAAATGTTTTGCATTGGCAAAATCCTAGTTTGCTTATAAAACTGTAGGAAAAGAGTTTTAGGATTAATCTGGCCAAGGTTGCAGAAGCAGAACAAAGCCTGTATTTCTGGGGACTTTGGACCCATAAAAAAAGCCAGTACAAGTACTGTATGTATAACTAAACATAGCTACCTCCAAATAGATTCTACTTCCCACAATACACCACTTTCTGTTTTCATACAGGGAAACAGTGACTGGGAAGGGGATCATACTGAATTCTAAGAAATAAAATCTACCATAGATAGAAAAATTTTAAAATCTAAATTTCAATGTCAGTATATTAGAGTAGCAGTCACCCAGAATTCAAATGGATTTCATTATAAGCAAACTTTAAAAGCCCCTAAACCTTTCTTGTATTGGGTGGGGGGGAATAATGTTTATTCTGCATTTTTTGGAATTTCCAGCTGATGTTTACTACAAGCTTAATTGGGCAAACATTTCATGAGTTAACACTGGCTTACTAAACTGCATGGCTATTTCCACAGCTGGTTTATGATCTCAGACAGTCTATTGATCAAGCTTATTAAAGTGTTTGTGGATTGCCTAGATCTGCCAGATACATGACTGCTTCATATGGGAGCTTCATACAAAGTAATCACTAGGTAGCAATTACTCAGACATGTTAAATATGTGAAATAAATCAGAAAAGATGCAGCACCAATAAAGGACATTTGAACAAAACATTTATCCCAACCAATCTTATTTTGAGCCAGTGGTCTATGCTGCTGGGACTTTTAGGGAACAAGTATGGCACTAACTGCCCAAAGCATCACCTGCAATGAAGATGCTGGCACCATCCATATGCTAAGACAGCAGAAGCAGACTCAACAATGAATATGACTACTAATACGGGAATTGCCCCTCTGTAGTATTCACACGCAAACCTTGCACAAAACAGGCATAATAACAAAGCATCACTCTTCAGCTTTAAACACTCCTTACCCTAGGCCTCTTCTTAGCATTTCCTTTCTCCAGTATCAATAAACATTATAGAAATAGCGTGCTAAACAAGAACAGAGCTCTGTTTTTGCATGCTAAAGCATTAGTTGAAAGCATAAATACATTTTGTTTAAAAAAAGTATCCAAGGATTCCTTACATGGTTTATAGATTAGTACAGAAAAAACTGATGACATCAGTAGAGGAATGTAAAATTTGACCTTCAGCTAGACAGTGATTGGCATTGACTGTAATTCTTCATGAAATTTCACATAATCAACCTGCTGCTGCATGTGGGGAGAGTACATAATGAGTTGCTCTTGATCAGAAACCACTTTGCATGAGAAAACAGTCTAGCACTGGCATTCAAAAGTGTAAGGTCTGTGACAACTGTAACTGGAAACTAGTTATAGGGAAGATATCAAAGGGAAGTTGGAAAATTATTTTACTAGAATTTGAACAAAATAACACAGTCACAAGTTTGACACACTTTAGACTGAGAAAGGATTATTGACTTAATCAGCTGTTTTGTTCTATGGATGATAGTTGCTGATTTTTATTTTTTTTTAAATCTTTGACATCTACCAACATCTTAAGACAGATGCATATACACAAGGTTCTCTCTTCCCTACTGACTGTCTCTGTTTTATTCAGCAGTTTTTGATGACCCTACAAACATGATATAAGAGTTAAATACAGACATAAGTTCTACATTGTACAAGTCAGACTGGGAAGTAGATCCTTCCAGATCAGCCAATTTAAAAAATATATCCAATTAAAAAATATCTACTTAATAGTCCTGTTTCAGAAATATTTTACATCCTTGTTCTGATATAATCAGTTATTCTGCATTAGCTGTATATACTCACTCCTAGGATGCACATCACCGACAAAGTGATCTACATTACCGAAACTTAAGATTTGCCTAACTGTACAGTTGCACATGTAAATTCAATGATTGCACATAAGGAGTTAACGGACTTATGACAGGTAACTTTCTAATATTCAGTGCACTTTCAATGGCTGCACCAGTAAACACAGGTACACAAAGTAGAGTGAAACCTGAGCTTCATTAAAAATATGGCAATCACTATGATTAAATAGAAGTTTCAGGACCAAAGAACGAGGAGTGTCACTGGGCTGAGACAATTCCCTCTACAAACAATGCTTTGGACTTTTTCTGGGAACTAACAAAGTTCCAGTGTTGATAGTCAAGAGGAAACAATTAAAAGGCTTTTTTTAAGCACTGATCAGTTACTATTAGAATTTCCCCTTCAATGAGTCAGTGTTTCAGGACTTTCTGGAGGGAAAAGTAGTAACACCTCAGCAAAGGAAGAAAGCCTGTGGTTCTCACAGCTGTATAAACAAACTTCCAACCCAGTAGCTTTCAGTTTTACAAAGACTACAGAGACTATGCCACTCACTTCAACATCCACTGGTGAAAGCTCAGGATCAGAAATATGAAAGCTTTACGATTATATACAAAAGTTTGTTACTGCATTAAATAGAAGTTAGCTGAGTCTAAGCTTCAATACAATTTGTTGACAAATCCCACCTCAGAAGTTGTATAAATCAAAATACCATTCCTCAGTAACAATATATTCTTTAAGAAACATTTGATATGAAAAAAAAAGAAAATATAAAATACCTTCCTTACCGTACCTGCAATGTGTGTTGGGTTTGTAAAACAGTAAATCAAGCCATCAAAAAACATGAAGAGTAGCTCTTTACACAACAGTTAACCCGTAAAGGAAAGCAACTGTCAATGCAAATTCAAATGGATTTTATCTTTATCTGGCCAACAAACAGGAGTTGCCAATCAATACTCTGTTGCACTCATAGCAGCTTCATCTACTGTACAACTTATTCCCTTTCTGATCATACATGTGCAAGTAGGCATTGTAATAAACCTTACAGTATCATTATTTCCTCTCAGGTATAAAAAAATATAACTTGTCTCATGCTAAAATAAACTTTCTCAAAGAATTTAAAAAATAAGAAAAGAAAGAAAAAAGTGTAAAATTCAACTTCCACCTTGTTAGCCCTCAGTTAATACTTCAATATAAACTTAGAACAACCTCTTTTCCAGCCCCAAGATGTAATGCCTTCAAATTCCCCAGTACAACTCCAAAAAGGAGACTGTAAAGGAGACATCTCTTCAGCTGATTTGCAGATCAAACACAGTGAATGTTCTGGTCCAGGCTTTCCACATTTGGAGCAGTTCACAGCGGTCACATTTGCACAAGTCCCTACATATGTATCCTGGGCTTATGGCTAAAATATAGATATACCTCTATTAATATAACTGTTTGGATAAGAATTTCTGTGCTGAATGTGTATACAGAAGCAACTTAGAAAATATTGTGGAACTGTGCGCCTTTGCAAGGAAAAATAACATTCTATCTTCCTTGGTTATACACACATGTGCGTATATATATATTGGGAAGAAGGTCATTTCAGCAGGCCTCTTTTTAAATTATTCATTGTTGCACATACAGACTTTTAGTACTATAAAAGGTCACTCCTCTTCTGATTCTGCAACGCTTTCTTGTGGAGTAAAGAAGTGTCCCATGAATATGCAGACGCACACCCCTGTAACACTTCAGTCACTGTGCATTAATGTGTGCTCTCTGTATATTTCAAAGTCAAACAAATAATACCTGTCATGAACATGAATTTCTAATATCTTCTATATTTCATTTTAAATGAAATGTCAAAATGATGGAAAATATTTTCCAGAAAGTTTGCAAAGGGCAGTAAAAAGCTGCAGCATGTAATTCTGCACTGGTGCAAAACATCATTAAATGGACACTGCCACAGCTTAAATCAGATTTTGAAAATCATTATTTTACTTACTTTTGTCAATCCCTACACAGTGTAAACGGAGAATAGAAATCCATTTGTAATCCTGATTTGTCATTCTCCAATTACAATAGCCAGTTAGATTGCCCTGCAGCTGAGAAAATGGATGTCGGTATATTCTTTTTCCTTTGTTATGCAGTATCATGTTGACATAATATTTACAAAGCACACTGAGCTGGAAGCCAAGTTTGGATGGGTGGCGTTTGCAAAGATTGATTTTCCTGGCTCTGTCACCTGGCATGTATAAAAGTGATTTTATACATTTATTCACCAACATTGGTTCAGCTTACTAAAGCACCAAGGAAGTCTTAATCAGTTTGTGGGTATTCCAGTCACTAGTATTCAAAACATGAGCTGCCTTTTACATCAACCAGTCAGGCCCAGCTTGTCCTTCTCAGCCCCTTGACTTGACATCTTTCTCCTGTCCTTGGCAATCCTCCCTTCCTCATATCACTAGGTTGTATTTTTTGTAGTCATTCAATAGCCTGCTTCTTTTGCTTTTCTTCCCTGTCAGATAGCTATCAGTTTCTGATGCTCAAGGAGGCCAACAGTTTGGCTATCCTGTATGTCCACATGCTTACTGAACATGCCAGAAACAGTTCTTACTTAAGCCTCTCTCAGGCCGCATGAGTTCTGTTTTCCCATTCCTCCTTAAACTGTTCAGCCCCATCTCCCTATCAACAGGAACATGAATGCTTAAGTCCACCCTGGATTCCTTACCTGTCACTACCCACAAATCCAGATTACAGTCTACCTTCCACTCAGAAGCAGAGCGTCTCAGGACACTCCCCAAGATGCATCATGATGAGACACTGCAAACGCATAATTCTTTCTGGCAAATACGAAGCGTTTAACCTGAACAACCACCAAAAAAGGCAGACAGTGCTACAGTGCTTTTCTAATTCTCTTTAGAGTAATCCAACAGTTGGTAAGAAGCTGTGACTGCCTCTAATATGCTGCAGGTTCAAGGCCAAGTACTGGTAGAGTTTCTACATTTTAAGCAGTAGATTCACTTCCCCCCTCAAAGGAGCCATTTCCTTATTCAAAACACTGGACTTGAACTCCAGCTGGTACAATATCGAGCAACACCATTAATTCAAAGGATCTATGTTGATTTATGCTTGCATGGGTTGTTAACAAATGCCTAGCCAATAGATGCTGCTGTACCTGGTCAGAAATAGCAAAATCACTCCTTTTTGGAAGGAATTAGGAAAAGTCAGATTTCCTTCTTTTTCTTTCTATAGGCATTTTGCCTTAACTACCACAGCCTTTTGTATGCAACTCCTCTGATCTTCAAACATTTTTGAAAGGTTTGGATCTCAAAGCTTGCTTCAACCAGAATTATATGATCAGCTGTTGGATAGTGCTCCTGTTTAACAGAAGACTGTAAACAGATTTTGTGTTCTTGAACCAAAGAGCAATATAATTTCTTCAGCCACTGTTCTAAGCCCTTGGGAGTCTGCAACTTTCCTAACTCCCACTCTTTTTCTTCCATAGTAGCTCTGCAAATGCTTTTCTACATTTTCTCTTTCAGCTCATGCACCGCATGTTTGGTTTGTGTGCTCTGCTGGTGAATCTTTGTTAACCCAGTAAGTTCATCTTTCACTAGATTAGCTATATTCATAAGAAGAGAATAAGTCATTAAGCCAAGTGGCATAATTTTATCATTAGCTAAGGAATATGGGAAAGAGTCTGGGTGGTTAGGGGGTCTGAGGGGTGTTTTTTTGATGTTGGCACAGTTTCAATTTCTTTCAACATTAATATTTAAGACTTGTGATCCATCCAAACAGTTCACAGATGAAAAGATGAATCTTACCAAAAAGAGAAGCATTGATTTTTAGGCAGCAAATGAATCTCTAATGTCCATACTACCTGCACTGTGATCTCTAGCAGATAAATTATTAATGCAAGTGTATGAACATCATTTTGTTGTGATTAGATTTCACTTAAATTTTAATTTCAAAAAAGTCACATGGGATCGAAGAAGCAGTTGCTTAAGATAAGCAAGCCAGTCAAAGTTTTATTTTTCATGTTTGTGTGCTGGGATTATCTGCAATCTTATCATTCATGCAGCAAATTACCAAGAACTACATTAAAAATGTGTATAGCCATTTTCATTTTTGAAAGATTCAAGACTATAAATAATTAAATGGGTGAGACATCTGTTATTTATGAGCTGAAATGACAGTTTTAATTTAGTTCTTCATTTAGCTGAGCCTGACATACTGAGACTAAGTAAAAGAAAACATTGGAAATATTTTAAAATGACATGTCTCAGAGTTTAGACCTTCCAAGGGTGCAAATCAAGCGCTGTTGGGTTTTTTGTTTGTTTTGTTTTCCTTCAAGGCCCATCAGAAAACACTCTTCATTCACGACCTAGTACTGCATGTCCATGAGGATTCTAATGACAAAGTAGAGCAACCACAGTGGCTTCAAAAAATAAATCAGCCATGTTACTTCTCTGCAAACATTCTGAAGAGACAAATTGTTTATTTAGCACACGGATACCCATCCCTATCAGACATGTTGCTCAAACCACAGCACTATTATGAAGCAGATATTTCCCATACTTTTCCCATTCCTTTTCTTTCTACAACGGTACTCCTGCACTTCTCTGTCTAAAATTTTATACTTTGTTTTTCAGTGAACATGTGAAATTCATAGACTTACGTTCTCCCAGGGCAAACAGGAACTTGGTTTGCTAACAGGTAAAAGGTAACATATGCAATGATACACATACCAGTCGTGACGCAAGTCATTCTTGTGGATGGAAATATTCCCTGTGAGAAAATAAGGGACTCCAAAAATCTCTTTAACAAGGTTTTCATATTGCTGGCTGAGTAAGATAAAAATTGAAGGTGTCCATCTCCACCTTTCAAGTTGCCTCCTGAAACTTGTGCTTGGTTTTAGGGAGGAGAGGCTGGATTTTTCTAAAACTATTGCTTTTCCCTCGCTCCTTTTTTTAAGGAAAATAAAAAAAGAAAATCTATGGAACATAATCTGGAAGGATATGAAGTGATAGGACAAGGGGCAATGGCTTCAAACTGAAAGAGGGTAAATTTAGATTAGATGTAAGGAAGAAGTTCTTCCGTGTGAAGGTGGTGAGGCACTGGCACAGGCTGCCCAGATAAGCTGTGGATCCCCCCTTCTCTGGAAGCATTCAAGATCAGGCTAGATGGGGCTTTGAGCAACTTGGTCTAGTGGCAGGGGTTCCTACCCTTGGCACAGAGGTTGGAACCAGATGATCTTTAAGATCTCTTCCAACTCAAACCATTCTATGATTCTATGATCATCACAATTTCAGATCAGGTTTATATTAGAATTTATTATCTCCATCCTCTATTTGAGAAATCCAGATTCATAGCTTGAGGGTACCACAAGTGGTGGTGAATTCCTCTAAGATGGAAGCTTCCAAGTATAGAGGAATGTCATAATTCTTCTCAAACTGAGGAAAATCAGGTCTGGACTCCTAAGTGATCAGCCTGGGACAGAACTGATTTTCAGAGGTGATGGACATACACAGCTTTCACTGAAATCAAAGGTAGTCATTGCTCTTTCTCTGAAAAACACTGCTGTGAGAGAAAGGGTTCATGACACATGTTGAATCCAGTGATAAAGGAGCATGGTGGAAAAAAAAAACCTTGAAAAAGTCATAAGTTTAGAGACATGAACTTCATAATAACAATCTGTCTTTTATTAGATCAGTTATGAGAGGCAGACACAGAAGGCAAATATTCTAGCTGATCTACAAAAGACTTAATCTGTCCCTATGAACACTGCTTTTCTTAAATCCTAGGCCATCACTGACAACAATTTTACTATCATGTCTAGAATCTGCAGTAGCTTTCCTTTGATATCTTCTAGTTTCACAGAGAACCAATTATATATTCAGAATCTCAGGGTATTATAACCCTCTCAGTATTACACAATCATATTTACTTTTGGTGAAGCATGGAAGAATACCAGTGTCTAAGGTTTTGTTTCTTCACCTACTGTAATACAATGAAAAAGGCATTTCAAAACCCTGCATGTTTCACATCTTTTCTCTTAAGCAAGAAAAGGCAACACAAAGTAATACTGACATTTCATTCCTGCAGAAGAAAGTGAGAGAGTCTATCTCCATATCTTATCTCATCTCCCATTGGTCATTACCCATTTATTTAGTAGTATAAAAACGTAAAGTATTGGGTTTTGTCCACATGCAGAAGAAATTGAATCTATTCTTTTTTCACTGGAAGATTAGCTTTACTTAAACAGCACTAATCACACAGATGAAGTTAGAAGCTTGTAGAGAAGCACTGCTGAGATGCCCACCTCACAAGTATAATCATCTTTATCCACAGAAATAAGTTTCCAAAGTTGCAGCCTGAAATAAACTTGGTCATATACATCCTATAACTTTCCAAAGATGCACAAGCTTATTTCAAATCCAACACTTTTTTTTTGGCCAGAGTAAATCAATATATGTCCCGAACACAGCTAATAAAATGTAAGAACATGAGCAAGATCACACAAAATGGACTGTTATAAGGTAGTATTTTCAAGCATCTGGAAATCAGATGTCAGTTGGGTATCTTTGAGTAACAAAGAAACACCTGCTCCAGTCCTAGCATGTGGGAGCTATTTCAGCAGTGGAGCTGTGGACTGCCTGATCTACAGAAATATACTGCACCTGGAAAACACTTTTGTTTAGTTGTACCTGAAAATCAGATTCATTTGAAGGTCACAGGTCATTGAGGCATATTTTTAAAGGTATTAATGAAGTACAACTTTATTTTTGTGCATCAAATTACTTTAGGAAACTCTAAAAGATGTCTAAAGCAGAAATTGCATACGAAATTTCCAACAGCATTGCTTCTCATAGCCCTCAAGGAAAAGAAAAACATGGAAATGCTCTGAGCCAACAGAAGTAATTATTATTTATATGAACTGAAGCTCAATGCCTAGCAGTGAGAAGGTGTTATCTCTTCTCTAAACAAAAAGGCAGCCTACTCTACACGTGTTCTCTGGACATGGCTCACTACTTGTCTGTAACAGTCAGAGAAACATTTGACAGGTTGATGGACACACAAAAGTTTGCCTTGCCAGTCAACAACCCAGTGGCTTTTGGTTCACTTGGGGCTGCAGCAGCACCAAGGGGGGATAAAACCCTGCTACACCTCAACTGACTGCAATGAGTCCACATGTGGAAGATCTACCAACTGCTTTTGCTACAGGGCAGATTTCTTTAGAAAGTCTTGTGGAAAAGCACTACTGGCATTGATTAAAGGACAGATAGGTAATATTTGCTGTCATTCAACAGCCTAAGGATAGCAACTGATTAAAAGAGTTTTGACACTGACTCTAGGACACTGAAACTTGAGCATAAGACCATGGTCAGATTAGTAAAAATTTTGACATCAGAGAAGATAGGGACTGACCATGACAAAGCAAGTAAAAAGGCAGACAGGTGCTGAAGCAAGGAAAGATCAGTTCTGTAAATAGGTTTAGCATTCAGTATCTGAAGAAGGCACTTGCAGCTTATTACTATACTGAATAACATGTATGTCATATGTTGCAGAGATTCACACAGGTTCCTTCACTCATTTGACAGTCATGCTACTCTTGCTATAGAGGTTTTGGCCATTATAGAAAACATCGCCAGATGTAAAAACAGGTGTATTTATTACATAGTTAAACATTATATATTAAAAGTATTAAAAAAATGTTCAAGATTAAAGGCTTTAATATTTAATGCAAACCCACTTTCTCACCCCTCCCCACAATAATTTAAATAGCACCAATTTTAAAGCAGATTAAGTGGAGTACTCCACTATAATCATCAACACTGATCTCATATTAAAAATGGAGAGTATGTTAAAAATCATAAAGTTAATCGACCCTTCACTTGTATTCATCCCAATGTACAACTGAAAGAGCTTAATATTAGTGTGACCTTTGCAAAGGCCAAGAATCATGAATTCTGTAGCTATATAATGGGTAAAAAAAACCCTCTAAACTACAGAATACTTATTTTCTCCACATTAGTGCTTCAAAAAGAGATGATCAAAACTCGCAATTTTTGCTTCCTCATCAAAACAAGTCAGAACTAAAAAAGTTTCCAAACAAGAGTAGACCTGGAAAATAAATGCCATTTCAGAAATAAAAGTTTATATGAAACAGTTATCTCAAAATTTATAATATTGTGAGCTAACACAAAGGTTTTTTAGACAGATTTGCCTCTAATTCATGGAGTGCTCAGTTTCTATTTTTCTATCAAGTGTCAAAATATCAGAATTTGTTATTACTAATACAAATGTGAGATCTCGATTTTAATTACAAGATGTTTCAGTGAGTGCTAAGCTGTGGCTATCAATAAGATTTTTTAATAAAACTAAAAAATACAGCAGCTTGTCTGTTTCAGTCAGGAAATGTCAGTAATAGTACATAGGGTATCCCAGTACAGTATAACAAAATATATCTTCTCCTGTCCCCATACCACTCACATGTTAGGAAATCATGGAAGACATAATAATGTATATTATCTCCTGACTCAGTACTACTAACTGCATAGGATATCACTAAAAAGGGACAAATACTTTTAAAAAGAATATTGGAACAAAATTTAATTTTTAATTGAAAGTATTCAAGGGAGAGGGAATTAAGAGATGTTTCTTTGAAATTAATGTGATTTCATGACAAAAATACATTGAATTGGCAATGGAATACTGCTTCAAATGAAATTCAAACCCAAGTGCTTTGTAACCACTGATAAAGTATACTGAAGAGTTAAATCATAAATAGACACAGTCTGTTGAATAAACAGCTGAGTATCTTTCAAATCCGTCCATACCATATAAAGAATAAACCATTTGCCATTCTATAGCAATGCTTCCAAACTGTGGGGAAAAAAAGTTGATAGGATTTTAGGTTTATTTAGCTTTTAATTATTACGGTAGGAAGAAAGAAAATCCAACTCTAAGCTTTGAAAGGATGAACAGCTCTGCATGTGCAAACCTTATTTCACCACAGTTTAAGTATATATGTAAGTATTTTCAGGCTATTAGGTGCAAAACAAAAGTAATGGAAATTTTGTATTGTCCTCTCACTTGCACAATCGCTGACTGCATTTAATCGAAACCTTGCTGAAAACTTTTGAGCTGAGACTAACGATGGCAGTTCTGAGACAGCAGAATTTTTCCAAAATGTAGTTGGTGGGAATAAAGAGAGGGGTATAATGAAAGTCTGTTTGCAACATTAACTGGAGTGTTTACTGGTGCAGAAATACCAGAAATTATCAACATACATCTTTGCTCAAGTAGGCTGCAGATAAAAATCTTATATGGCAAAAAGGGAAATTCTTCACTGGATTTCCTCAAATGCAAGGTATCCCAAAAGCTCCGTGTGAAAGAGAAAAAAAAATTAACTTGGATTTCTACAAGCCACTTACTTGAGTCCCCTGAAGCAGAGAAAACTGTCTGTAGATATACAACAAAAAGTCAAAGGCAAATCTTGAACAAATAAGAACTATGTTAGCATTTCTCATGTGAGTTGTCCCAGTCGTTGTTCAGGCATGAAATAAAGCTTTTGTTGATCATAGTAACAAGCAGTGATACTTCAATATAGTGGACCAAAACAAAAACATTCTATATCATTGATCAGTTTATTTATCTGATCATTGATCAGATATTTACAGTCATATCTGGGAAAAAAATAGATATTTTATGTTAAGAACTATCTCTGAAATAATTCAGTAGTCTCTAAGCTAAGGTAAAAGGTACAGAAAATTAAGAAACTGTAACATGTCCCAGTGCATATAATTTATGGTTTAGAGGAGATGAAGGGCTAGATGCAGGATAGGACATAAGCTCAGAAGCCAGATTTTGACTTGGTACATAACTGTATAATAGCCTGACAGCCTTCCTGTTTTACCAAATGTCCTCTGTGCCAATGTCAGGATACATGGGACATCCAGACACTTGCCTCCTGCCTAGAATCCTTCCAAAACACAGAAGTGAAGTATCCCTTTGTCTTAGGAAGCCACTAAATGAGCAAACTTTAAAAATTAGGGCTCTGTTTCTATGAAGGTTTCATGACATTTTCTGATAGAAGTATGATTTGTATGTACATCTACCTGTACATACAGCACAGGCTAATATTTGCAAACTTCAATGGGATATTCTTGGGTGGGCTCTCAAATAGACCCAAGAAAGCCAGATCATGAGCTCTGTCTGCCTGGTATAAAAGACAGAGCCAACAGACCAAGAGAGGTTCAAGCAACTTCAACACAAAACCAGTCTTAGCCAGCATGCTGCACGGAATGATGTGCATCTCAGAAACATCAAAAATGGCACTGAAACAAAAACAGGCATTTTCCCCAATTCCCCTACACTCAGCTCTTTACACTGTTTCTATTCCATTTTAAATAAGAGTCTTCTGGCTTTGAATATCTAAAGCCTAAAAAAGTAAATAATTAAAAATATCTAGGCTTTCCTTAGGTCTTAAAAAAAACCCACCACACACACCTGAAAAACTCAAACTCTGACCAACTGCATCATTGTCTACAAAAAGCACAGATAGAAATATCTGTCATTGTCAAGCTCCTTTCCCTGGATTTCTTGCACCAATAATCTAATTTAGAGATATTTCTGTAGTGCAATGATGTTCATTCACCTATTAAGTTAATCAGTGCTACTTGTTCCTTCTGGATATGTTTCTCAAAAATACTTTTAATCCAACCTTTCTTTTCAGGATGGCAGTCAAGACTGGAGGCAAAACAAAATTAACTCTGATTGTACCAGGCTACCAAGTCTCATGAGTCAGAGCTACAGATACTAAAAACTCAGCTGTGGGAACTCACAAACTACACAAATACCTGATGAGGCCTGCTTTTCTTACTTGCCAAGCTGAGTCTTGAGCAAGCCTTAAGCTGATCAAGCAGTACTTCTACATAGCATAACACAGTACCACCCTGGAAGAGAACATTAGTACAGTACTGCATTAAAGGTAACAGGTCCTGCTGAGCTCTGCAAGGTTGCATCACCAGCACAACTTTCCACTGCAAAAGAAGCCTGCTTCACACAGTTCAGAGATACCCATCTACCTTAAAGAGTATAAAAAAGCTATCCAAAATTGCTGTGGCCCTGGCATAATGGGATATGGTAAACTACTGCACCATCTAGAATGTTTATCCCAATATCTCCTTCCACTTTAGGCACACCTGACCACACAAGCCTTAGCTTTCTTCCTTAGATGTATCCTCAGAACAACACAGAGAAATCTGCAACTACGAGTAGCCTCCCATAGCTACACAGTGAGCATAACCATTATATGCAGCTGGCAATAGACTGGTTTCTGTCATTTAGGGGAAAAGTGTCTACAATGTCAACCTGTAATTCTACCCAGATAGTAAGCTCTTTAAAGCTGATCAGCTGAGTTTTGCTTTGTGTTTATACAAAAATTTCACACATCGGGTCCCTGATATTCATTTAAACCTTATAGGGCTACTGTAATAAGGACTAGCAATTCCAGTTAAGACACAACAGCCTAAAAAAGTTTCTAAACAAATTCTATCTTGAGGATATTTAACTTTTCCTGTCTTTGAAGTAAAACAAATTTTAAAACAACCTAAGACAGTTGATCTCACGTCTTGTGACTAACAGGGGAAGAGGAATGGAAAGGATGTTTTATGCTATGATTCTTTTAAAAAACCCAAAGCCATAGATTTGATCAAGGTCATAAACCTGCCTAGGCAGATATGGGTATATACTACACTGATAACACCAAGGAGCACCTGTCCACATTTAAAATCTTCAAGTAACACAGGTATGTACTACCACAACTGAGTTTCTGGAATGATATTCCCCTACAGATCTGTGTGGCTATACGTAAAAAGAAACAGTGAAGTGTTCCACAGAAAAGCCAGCCTCCATGCTGCATAGGTCAGCCTGCTCCAGTCCCAAGATCCATGACCTTACACAGCCTCTGTGGTATGCAAGGCTGCAAATCATTACAGCTTAATAGAGCTCCAACAGAAGGACCAGCTCTCTGCTTTGCTCCATGCACCTCTGGAGAGAGCAAACTGACATTCAGTAGAATGGTAATCAATACAAACCTGACAAAAGCGATATATATAAAAAATAGATGAAGAATCATTAATATACAGTCAAATAGCTCAGCCCTTTATATGCACTTGAAATGTAGATCTGTTATATGAAAGCTGGTCTGTGATACATAATTGTACAGGAAACATCTTTCAACAGAGGTAGGTCACTGCAGCACCTCTATGAGGACAGGCTGAGAGATTTGGCATTTTTCAGCCCAGAAAAAAGGCTCCAGAGAGACCTTATAGTGGCCTTTCAGTACCTAAAGGGGTTCTACAAGAAAGCTGGAGAGGGATATTTTACAAGGGCATATACTGATAGGACAAGGGGTAATGACTTCAAACTGAAAGAGGGTAGATTTAGACTAGATGCAAGGAAGAAAATTCTTCCCTATGAGGGTGGTGAGGCACTGGCACAGGTTGCCCAGAGAAGCTGTGGATCCCCTCTTCCCCAAAAGCATTCAAGGCCAGGTTGGACAGGGCTTTGAGCAGGCCAGTCTAGTGGCAGGTGTCCCTTCCCATAGCAAGGACATCAGATGATCTTTAAGGTCCCTTCCAACACAAACAGTTCTGTGATTCTCTGAAAAAAATCAGCTGCTTCAGAAAGACAATACCAGACTG
The DNA here is from genome assembly GCA_013400335.1 of Eurystomus gularis. Taxonomy (NCBI): domain Eukaryota; kingdom Metazoa; phylum Chordata; class Aves; order Coraciiformes; family Coraciidae; genus Eurystomus; species Eurystomus gularis. The sequence continues at coordinate 19,046 of VZZY01005781.1, forward strand.
AGAACACAGTAAGCTGCCAGGTATTTCCCACTCTCCCAAGGTCTAGCTGCTTATAGTAACTGTAATTTACCTTAAGGTATTGATTGCCTTCAAACTGTTTCTTAGTGATTCTACCCCATTTATTGCCTGCTTCTTACTTCCACATTACTTTTTTTTTTAATCGCTTTTGATTGTCCTTCAGACCAAGGAGTGCTGAAGGCACTACTAAGAATATTATTTGTCTGTTGGTCATCCCTCTGCTCAAGCTAGATAAAGGCACACATTATCATTTTCATCTTGCTTACACCACATTTACACCAGAATAATTCCCCCTAGAGCAGTTCCTTTGCAGTGTCTTCTGTCTTCAGCAGCACTATAGCTATTTACACTAGTTAAGCATCCAGCTTATGAACTCTACATAAGCACGAGAGAAAAATCAAGGTCACAGGAGACCTGTTCATTCTTTGGTACCAGTAAGAAATGAACTGAAGCACTGACATAAATAGTCCACACATTTGTCACGAGCAAACTTGTAGGTTTTCATCTTCTTTATTCATCTCTCACACTGCACTTATCACATCTTTCTCCTCTACTCTTTAAATGCTAAGGAACGCAAAAAAAAGCAATCCCATTTGATGCAGAGATATTGCTCTGAACAAGGACTGAGCAGCCTTAAAAATAAGAAACTATAGAAGTTTACTCCCTGGCACTAGTTGCAGAATAAGTTGTTACTCCAGAGACAATTCCACCTAAATCACAAGAGCTGGCTACTTGCAGGTACATCAGACTATCTTGTCATATGCAAGGTGTGGACAGTTTCACACGGTAAACAGTGCATTAGACAATTATTTAGAACTAATTTGCTCACTATGCAAAAGTGTTAGGTCAGTGATGGAAACACCAAAAACCCCCCAACATTTCTCTTATGTTTATCTCCTTTGTTCTATCCTATAATATACTCACAGCTTCTGAGCCTAATATGAAGCAACTGCAGAAAGACTATGTGCAGAGGCAATTCAGCACACACAAGAAGAGAAAACTTGCAACAGTAAATGATCCATCCAGTTTTGCACCAACAAACCCATTTTTATCACTGAGATCATGGCCAGCTTTTCTTCTCATTAACTTAATCCTTTTCTTGAGGAATACAACTTTATAGCCTGCCCCTATCACAGCTCCTAAAGTCAAAATTACTTCATTCATACTTTAATACCTCCCAGTTTTTAATATCTATTCAGCTATATGCAAGAGTGAAATTTCCCATTAAAATTTTAACCAAGAAATTTTATTGACAAAAACCTTACCTTTCCCTTACTGCAAAAATCTTTATCTAGTTTGAAAATAAACTAAGGAAAATTGCTTTGCTCACAGCAACAACAAAAACCCATGAGCACAAGAGCAATTTGGTTCTAAGAGTTTTAGCCTACACAAGATGGCAAAAAGCAGCTACACATGTGCTCAGTCCTCTCAAGCCTGAGCATTCTTGTAGCACAGAGGAAATTCCCAGATATTACAGAGTCAATTCTATGGCCAGCACACATAGTAATCTGGTAGGTATCTAGAGCTTGGTTTCTCTAATAGCCAAGTGCCTGAGTGCAGGTGCAGAATTAGTGCAAGAAAATGGACTAATAAACTGATTAAATGCCATGTGGCCTGACTTGAGCCTTGTGCTGCCACATAACTGTAATCCAAGACAATTCAGTTAATACAAGTTGCAGTCACCACAGCTATCTGTATACCAAAATAGGTTATTTCAATTCCAAGTACCCACAAATGCATAAAATCACACCAGGATCTGTTTATAATAGATAAGCATGCAGCATAAGCTCTTTCCAGTCCACATGCAGTCCTGCCTAGAGTCACTCTATCGACACACAAGAGCAGACCATGAGGTCTGAATAAAATAACTTCATGAGGTCCTCTAGCTCAGCATGACCTTACTGCTTTCCTCCAGGTAATGCCCCTTCCCCAGAGGAAGAAGGGGAATGTCTGTTCTAACCAAGGATAATCCACAAAATCCTTTCTCTTACACCCAACTACCATCCTAGTGTGCAAGCCCCTTTTCTCCAGATACATTGGCCACAGGAACCACTCACATTTCCCCATTCTGCAGCCCTCCTCTTCTGTTTCCCATTGAGAAAGTAGGAATGGGAGACTAGTAGAGCAGGAAACTGTTGCTAGGATTATTTACAGAATTACTATACAACATGAACTTGTAAAAGGAGGTGCTTGTGTGCACATTTCCTTGCAGTATGTGAAATCAGTTACATAACTGTTACTCAATTAGAAGGGAGGGCACAAAGCGTTAATAAGCACATTGAAGTTCACTTGAATTGAGGTGATAGGATTGCACTGCCAGTTGGCAGTCAGACAGTCTGGCAATGTCAGAGATCTTGGAGTCTCCTGATAAGGGTGAAAGCAAGGGCTAAATGTAACCTCTCTGGAGTGGTATCTGATGTGACTGATAGACATTTGGTTAAATGTTCATTATGCCTTTTTAGCCAAGACTTCAAAATGCAAATGCCAGGTACTGTGACTCACAGCAAATCAAGGTGGAAAGTGTATCTCTCCACGTACAGCCAAATAACCTAAGAATATTCTAGGTCAAACTACAATACAGATTTAGATGTACAGATAAAGCACACAATATATGACTTCACATATATATGCTAACTAGAATAAAACTGCCAGAGCTTAATTGGTCAGTCACTATGACCCTAGGCAGAAATATCTGCAAATCTTACTATATTGTGCAAGAAATAAAAGCAGCAAAGCCAAACATATAAAAGCAGACTTTCAAAATAAAAGTACAGTAACATTCCCAGCCACAACTGTAAATATGGATATGGTAATTTACTAGTAACAGTAAAGAAATTAACTATATTAAAATAATTGTAATAACAGCAGTTATAACAACAGACTGAAGTTCAGAGAAGGCCAGGTAATGCCTGACAAATATCAAAACCTTACAAAGACCTCAGTGTTTTTCACTCCCATAGCATGCTAGAATGACTATACAATCACACACAACCCTGGTTCCTGTCATGCACATCACCATACTCAGCACAGACGGATGAAGCAAGATTTTATTCTAGCTTTAGTGAAGCTGTGCTGCAATGGAAGAGAGGGAAAATGTGTGATCCAATGATGAGCTCAGCAAGCCCCGGCAAGGCTTAAATAAAAGCTTAGAGGTCAGAAAAGAAAAGAGAAAGAGTTCAGAAGAGTTCAGATAGGCAGACCTGTCTATCTTCTTTAAGTATTACTAGGGCTTCAGGTCACTTCCACTTCCTGGCAATGCCTACCAGAAACTTAGGGCAGCACTAAGCATGCTAATAAGTGCTGAATGCACATAGCATCTCTCTTTTACTTACTTCCTTCCCTCCTGTTCTTTTTCTAGACTGGTTATATTTAACTCTCTTCTCCTTATTTCCCTTTCCTTTTCAACTGACAACAGCACAGACTGATCCTACAGGGAACTGCCTTGCCAAAGATGCTTTTAGGCCAAGCTTGACTGTGCAGGTGTCTACCCACTTGCTGAGCAGGCTGAGTGAAATCAGTAAAACAATCTCACTGCACAAATGACAACAGTCACTGGTAAATCTAGTTTCAAGTCAAAACTATTCATGAATGGAGCAAATACTTTTGGCCAAAGGAGGAAAAAAAAACCAAACTTCTGCATGGCCTAAGAATGAAAACACTATGTCAAATATTTAAATTAATCTAGATTTTCAAGCAGGGTTCCAAAGGTTAATTAAATGAAACATACATTGCTGTTAAGTACAGCAATTTTGTATCTGTCATTTTTATACTTGTCCACTAACAACACCTCCACTTTTCACAAACAAGCATTGCAAACCAACATTGCAGCACAGAATACAGAACCCAAAAAGCTGGACAACTTTTTCTATTAATATATGAACTGCCCACACAGTGAGGATGATATTGTCATTAGAATTCAGTCAGCTGTTTCACTACACAAAATACAGTTCTTTCTGAAATAAGTTGGTAAATACTGTCAAGAATTCAAAGAAAGGGATTTTGCTATTGTACACATCCTCCAGTTGACCTTTAGATACTGCTGTTCTAGTGCTACACTAAAACAAATTCTTAATGTTTTCCCATCTTTTTACAAGTTTGAGTTACATATCATTTCTACCTAAATATAGTTTCTATTGTTGAGACTAATAACCTGTATTTCCTACCATTACCTCAATAACATCTGTATGGACTTTAACGGTTGAAGATCTGGGTCTGGCCAACAGACTTGTAACTACCAAATCTAACTACTTCCAGTGAAAATAAATGCAGTCAAAACAACTACATGCCTCTAGTTACACTTACACATAGCCTTAACATGGCTCCTGACAGAGGGTGTCACAGTAGCTTTGCCCGCATAGAAAGTTGAGTTACTGAGAGATCCATGGATGACAAGAGAACACAGACAACTTGAGTGAGCGTAAAAGTCATGGCCAATAGGACAACACAGGCTAAAACTAAGCATAATGAGCCTTGGTAGGATTTCTGGGTTAACAAGTTACAGCAGTAGAATGTTGTGCCATTGATACCAGTATGAACTAATTTGATCAGCAGCCTGTGCCAACACCTGGATATTATGAATAAGCAAAGAAAAAACCCCAACAAAACCCAGGAAGAAGAGTACAGAGCTGGTATGCATACATCTGTCACCACAAAAGCAGAGTGTGCAAGGTAAAACAGTTATAGATTGGCACTGAGCTGCCACCACAACCTTACACTGGGACAAGTCAGAAGTGTCCAGTCCCCCAGGCTGCACTGCACCCTCTTGCAGTGATAACTGTGGCAGCTCTCAGTTAACTCTTGACATACATGTTTGTGTTTAAAGCTTCTCTGACATAGTCTATCCCTCATTTGATCCGCTTACTAAATAGAACTTAAGAATGTCATGTTCTTTAGTGTACCTTTTCCCATAGGGAGAGAAGGCCAAAGAACTCTCCACACTGAGATGTGGCACCAAGGCACTGCTGCTGCCTCACTGGCATTGCTGACAGCTCTCCAAAGGTATAAACTGCCAACCTTATTGCTGGTCAAGTTAGAATCACTGCAAACTACACAATTCAGCGGAGACATCTGGCTAGTAGGTGCTCTTGCATTTTTGCTCATAAAACTACAAAGAAATGAAAGCAGAGAAACACTATACCTCAATATCCTTTTTAAAATACGAGCACTTAAAAAATTCAGACAGCTTTCCGCAAATAATCTTACATTTTCAAATACCACTGCAGATGTCACAGCAATGAACCCGCCAAAGCAAAGACACACTGTCAACCTATTTGTTAACCACTGAACCAAAACAGCACATCATGAAATATTCATAATAAAGCAAGCAATCGTGCAAGTTAGCCCACTTTTAGGTTTTGCAATAAACTTAGAACTCAGGTTGTGATAGGCTAAACCTTCTGATGCTTCAGGTCTCTTGTGAAATGAACCACGGCAGAGTTACAGCTTTGTAGTACCATCAAGAGGCCATTTCACATAATTTTAGTAGGACATAGGTAAAGAGCTAAAGTTCCGAGTTTCCCTCAGTTCTGGTGATAGAGGTAGATGTGTGAGCAAGTAAAACCAAACTATTGCTGTGCTCATTGCTGTGGAATTTAGGCTTTAAAAGCTAAAAAAAAAAATTAGACTTAAATTCACAATATTCAGTGATGCATCTTTGAGAAAGGAACATGCAAAGTGTACTTCCCCAAATTAAAAAGCTGCCTAAGCATACATAGGCATCTCAATCTTTGCACTGTCCAAAGCTTCATCATAGTGCAGATACTAACAGCCTAAACTTCCACCTTCCAAAAAATCAGTCTTGTTGTTGAAGTCTCACAGTACAGTTTTTTCCTAGTTTGTTTTGTATGTAGCGAATGCCAACACTCTAGTGGAACTATTATCCAGGAAAATACTTCTGCTAGGTATTTTCTGAGAATATGTCTTGAGCTAAGCATGAAAAGGCCCAAATGGTGGAATACCACTAGGCTTAGAAGTTAGGTACCAGACTGCTTTGCTTTATCAAAAACTCTGAAGCAAAAACATGACCAAGGGTGCCTAAAATACATTACTGAGAAAAACTGAATTCCTCCGGACTTCCAGCAGGCTGTTCCAAGCCTGGGAAACAAATGAGTTTTGTTTGGGGTTTTTGGAGGTTGTTTTTTGGGTGGTTTGTTGTTTGTTTGTTGTTGTTTGGGTTTTAGTTTTGTTTGTTTGTTTTTAAGGACTGCAATTTTAGACTGAACTCCTAAATCCTTTCATGTATCAACTTTGTATCTTATTTTGCTCATTCCCAGTCCCCAGTACCATTGGGTCACAAAAATTTTCAGTGTCCTTTCACAGAGATCCAATACCTACTCAGCGCGACTATACTCACTGTCAGCTAAAGCCAGCTATATCCCTGCAAAGGTTAACTGTCCTTTTTTATATATAACTGATTCTACTAACAGAGCTGCAGTAATTCCTTATTGCACTAAATTTTAAATTCTTGCTCTATGATCTAAAGAATTACCTAACAATTGTTATATTCAAATTCCATGTAAAGGGGAGGCAGCAAGATATATTGCCACCTCATATGAACAAGAAAGTTTATCTCATATACACAAGACCCTCACTGTAGAGCTACAGTTCCCTTTGCCCCAGACCCTAAAAGCAAAATACCTGCCATATTAATAAATCCCAGATAGGCCGTGAAGTCCCAAGAGCTACTTTGAAATAAGTTTCCTCCTTTACAGGAACTACATTATTCAAAGAACCTTGCACTTCTAATTTGTCATTATAATGTGTTCTTCAATACCTTGCACTGACATTGTGTAATTTGACAGTGTTACATGAATCGGTCTCTGAGGATAAGTTATCCAGTAAAATTCCCAGTGCCGTTAGTTTCAGTACTGAACACAGCCGCTTTCACAAGAAGAACAGAGGATATAGTTATTGCAGAATAATTATTTCCATATTGGTTTATTTTGTTACAAAGAGTAAAAGTGACCTCACTAAAGCTTAAACAACCTCCACCAACCTCTCTCTCTGAGCCTTTTAAAACACAGCTGAAACTGCTGAGATGGCAGTGATCAAAATTTATCATGTTCTGCAACAAAACGTTCCATTGTTTAGAAGTCTTTGGGGATGACGCTACTCTTTTTCAGAAAATAGCACCTAAAACATTTTGTACAGGCATTCCACAGCCTGAAATACATACTTCAAACCATGCATTGCCAACAAATCACTAACCACCAGCAGCACTCACACATGGCCAATGTGCTTTACTGAGCAAGGAAGAAGACAGATCTGAGGCCAGTAAAGGAAGAATAGTGATGACAAAACATATATACCAAGTTTGGCACATCAAGGGATTTGTTCTTTATCTGGAGCATGCTGTATTCTTCATTCACATTTCTCTTCAAATAATACACTGTTCTAACAGAGTACCCCCCCCCTTTTTTTTTTTACAGCTTTTTTCCACAGATTACTCTGATAATGACTAGACAAACAATATTATCACACATCCTTTAAAGCATATTTTGATATAGTTTAATTAAGAATTAAAGAACACCTATCAGTGCAATCAGTGAAAAGTGGAACTCATTAGATCAGACTATTATAGATGTGGAAAAAAACCCCCAATACCTATAAAACAGGCACTTAGCTATTTGATTATGTTTAAAAAATATCAAAACAATTACCTAAAAATTACTGGTAACAAATTTGGCAGAAAGATATATTGACATTTTAAAAGAACATCAGTTAGAACAATTAAGTGTGTCTTCTAAGCAAAGTAACAGCAAGTTCCAGTTTTGCATATAGCTTTGCTAAACTAGGAGTTGCAAAATTGCAGTTCTGTTCCCAATGATTCAGTGTACTTCTCCCTCTGCTGGAAAATCCACCCTACTACACAACCCCAAAATGCATAAAGATTAAGTATGATTATTACATCCTTCTCTGACTCCTCCTGCTGGGACAGGTCAAGACTTTAATCTAAGCACAGCTCAGTGCTTTTACAATGAATGCTGCATTGCCTCAATAAATTATTACATTTCACTTTAGTTAAGGGTTTCATTTTTGTGAGTGACTTATAATCTGAAGTCAAGAGATTATAATGGCTACTAGGGAAGTTTAGGTGAGGACAGCTTTAAAAATGATTATGCTTGAATTTTCATGATTAACACACATTGTCTCCTTTCAAGCACTTTTTTCATAAAGGAGGGAAGAAATACTGTATTTGGAATTCTAGAAACCCATTGTTTCTCAAAATGAAGAAAAAATTAGTATGCAATTACTTTATAAGAACTTCCACACAGAAAACAGACAAGATAAACTCCTAATTTTACCTTCTAGAGATGCTGAAGTTAATGCTTAGGTGTAAACTGATGGTTGAAACTAGTACCAGCGTAGCAAATTAACCAAGGTAATCTGGAGCAAGCTGTCCACTAAGATGAAGTACTGGTGCAATTAATTGCTTTGTAGAAATATTTCACAACTAGCATAACTCATGCCACTGTTAAACACTGCAAAGAGGTTTCCCTAATGCACTGGAGTACGGAGGTTCTGGAGTAAGTGCGTGCAAGCAAATCTCTATACAGACAAAATACATATGCAGACACTTGCGAGATGCGTCCATGCTGCTGGAAGTGTCTGCTGCCAAAATACAGCTGACAGACAGGGATGAACTTGGGTTGGATACCTATCCAGACTCAAACTGCTCCAATGTTTCCAAGAACCAATTACCAAAATTCCACTCAAGTCATAAGAAGACCAATCGGAAAAGGAACAAACAACATATCAAAAATGGGGCATTTATTTTGTTTAATAGCTACCTTATACACTTTAGGACGAGAGTCTTCAACTTGGTTATCTAAATTGTATCATAATTGAACCCATTTTCTGAAAAGAACAAACTGTAATGAGTTTTGCAAAACAGCAGCCTACTTGCAAGGCAAAAAAACCCCAACATCCTATTAAATGGAAAAGTAGTACCCATGAAATCCTGAGAATTGCTTTCAATAAGCAAGGCCTGATTCAGACACCCTCCTGTGTTACCTCCTCTTGTGAAAAAATTCCAGCTCTACAGTACTTTAAATTCTTTAGTTTGCACCTATGTGTAGCTGGTGTGCAGCCAGCTGAGATAAAGGGCACCACCTCTCAGGTCTGTTGCCAAGAGGTTAAAAGGGCAGAAGGACTTTGCTACAGCTCTTTTGTTCCTATGACCCTAAGATACAAACACTTTCAAGTAAGATGCAAAAAATTTTATCTAGTCTCAATATTGTCTATTTCTCCCCCCAAAAAAGCCAGAAACAAATTCAAGGTCAATCAGCACAACTCTTGTGACAATCTGAAGTCTCTCGGCTGGGGATAAACCTGAAAAGCTTACCCAAATCAGGTGCATTTTGATGGTCAGATGCAAAATTGTCCCATGTTGACATCAAAACTAGATCACCCATTAGCAGAATTAGAATGCAAAAGGATTTTGCACAGTTGTCCATTTGGGATAAGGTTTCATCTATAGGCAATATTCTTGTAATGCCATCATTTATAATACCAACAGAACTGTTACACTTTTGGAGCCCAAATATTTTGAGTCCCTCAATCGTTATTCAGTCTATAAGATTCTAGCATATAAAAGGGCCTGTACTCTTCAGCATGTCACAGCCTAGGTTCATACTGCCAAGCTTTACCAGTGCTGCTATCAAGAATAGCACCTACCTGTGCTATTCCCATGAACACAGGGTGAATGCCAGCTGGCAGCAAGCATGCTAACAACTAAACAGTGTAGACTGCCTCATGTCAAGGCATCAGACCATGTTGACACATTGATAGCTTTCCATCACAGATTACTATGACCCTTCAGATGAATGCTAATGAGTATTTAGCATAGCAAGCCTGTTCAACTGAAACCAGATAAAATATCTCCGTACCAGAAGCCTTAATAGAAGAAAGCTTGCGGTGTAGTAATGACCATTAAACACTACAAAATTACATCTTAAAACCTGTCTGAATTCCTAGTTTTCCTTTGCCAGTGGCTGATCCACATAAGGCACACATGGTAAGCAGTGCTGAAGACTGCCTTCTGACAAACAAGCTGCACCCAACACATGTTGGAAATAGCATAAGAACACCAAAGAATGTTAGCACCTTTGCCATTTTTCAAGCCAGGCAAGGGCTCTTAAGAATGGGTTTCAAACTGATGAATTTTGGAGTCATGATGAGTGACTGGAAACAAGAAACAACAACAAATGAAGAAAGTATTCACAGACTCATTCAACTAAGAAGAAATTGGTAGGAGAGCCTAAAAAAAAAAACAATGCACAATAGCTGAAAATCAAGATGACATCAACAGAAACATGCAAAGGAAACCAAACCAGAAAGGCACGGGAAACATTACCCTGCAAGTTTCACAGACAGTTGCACAATCAATTATTAAAATTGAAACTTCCGAGTAGGGGATACTTCTGCAGAGCTGTTTCAGAGCGAATCTCAGCTGGCTAATTTCTCTCCAGCGCTTTAAAACTGTAAAATTCTAACTCTTAATTTGAAGAATAAGGGAATCCACTATTTTCTGCCTCTTTAAATATGATCACAAAAGATGCTGCTATAGCTGCTCTTCAGGTCAGTCTCCTTTTTCAAATGAAATCGCCACAGTTTTGTTCAAGTAAGGTATTGGACTGGGAATCAAAACTCATTAAGCATTTTAAGTGCTTTGGCAGTATGCATTAAACTGCCATACATCTATGGCTAAAAGGCAAATGAACCCAAAACCAAAAAGGATACTTACAACAGTACCTGGGAAACGTGACTGGTGTAATCATTGCCTGCATTTCCCAGTAACTCACTACACTGACTATGACTGTCAGCTACACTGACCTAGCAACTTTCACAATAAAAAAAAGCAACCTCTTCAAATTAACAGCACTGATTACTATCATTTCTTTGCCATTCCTCAGCAAGGAAATTATCACTTAAATGTGTCAATACAGAGCATAAGCATTGGTGAGGAGGGGAACGGAAAACAAGCACAAAGAATGGCTGGGATTCTGTACCATCCAGGTAACTCGTGGGTTATGCTGGATTGGAAGTAACAGTCCAGCAGCTTTCATATTTGTCCCATCTTATGTCTCAAGCTCCTCTGCAGATTGTCAAAAACATTAGGATCCTTTTGGTTGCTGTACTGTTGTACTACAGCAAGAACAGAACACAGAACTTTCATCAATCTTTTTCTTCACAGAGTGTCTGAGCCCTCCAATGATGTACAGCACTTTAAAAAAAAAATCATTCAATGTTTCCTTACTTCAGATTTTTTTTATGTTAATTTGTTCCCATGTATAGCTCCAAAGTTTTGTAACTGGAAAAAAAAAAATCTTTTCCTTCAAACCAGTCTTTTTCCGACCACAGAAGTAGCACAGATCTACTCCCAAAGAATCTGAACATTTTCTGCAGATGACCTCTTCCTAAAGGGTTTTACCTTAAAGCAAGGTCAGGGGACCACCAAATGAAAAGAGATGGGCGCTCCTTTGGCTTGGGCTTTTTTCCAGGGATTCTTTTTTGAAGGACATAAAACAGCCATCAGTTATTAGCAGTTTAAACCATTTAGCAAACCCATATAAGCACTCTGTCTATTGCAAGTATGATTCTTTTCAAGGGAATGTTTTAGTGGCAGACCTTCCATTCAAATAAGTAACTCTCAATTTGAATACTGTATTTCAGTTAGTTTTTGTAAAACAATATTTTGAGAACTTCTAATAATTTCTGGGGTAATGCTAGAAATTGAAGTACAAAAGGCATAATCCTACAAAAGACTAAATCTTTTTTCTTTAGATAGGCTTTGTATCAAGCTCCAATACAAAAAAAGTTGCTGAGCTTTATCCTAATACCATTGTAAAAAGTGTTAGTGTGCCATAAAATGTCATATTAATGGATTTTGCTATATCAAGAAGTGCTTTCTCAACTTTTCAGTTAATATTTTAAAATGCAATACAAATAAGACAAATGATTTGCTGAATCTATATTATTCAATAGTAAAATATTTATAAATGTTACCTTAATTGCAAGTGCCATCCTTTTGCTTCCTATGTTACATTTTCTAATCTGAAAATATTTTTCTCCATAAAAGTACCTGTGCACTCAGCTCCTACTCCCATAGTGGGGAAATCTCAGACTATGCAACTAAGTCTTGTATACGTATATTTTTTTTTCCATATCATGCATAGAAGAAACTCAGAACCCGCAGCAGAGCTTATTGCCTAATTATTAACTCCAACAGGAGATTGTGTATGCATGAACAGTTTTTGAATTTTACTTTTTAAGGACTACATGAGCTCTTAATCCTCAGGTTGATTTTTATTTTTAATAAAGAGGCATATTTAGTTTGAATTTATGGCTATGTTTTGTAAATGCTAATGTTTCTTTAAAAATGTATATATAAACCTGTAATTTTTCAACTTATCATGCTGATTCATTTTGAGAAATACATATTAGATGTAAAGAAATACTTCAGCAGTCTCTGGCAATGACTATTATGTTTGGAAACAGTTTCTATTCATCTGAAATTAGAGCCACTACTATTTGTAATAAAGAAATACTTGGGTAAATTTAGTCAATTCTTCTTTTCCTGAATCATTCATGTTGAATATTATTATGAGGAAGTATGAACTGTGAATAATGAATGTATATTTGCAAGAATACACATAAGCCAACAGGTTGATAAAAAATTGTTCACTTTTCATGCTTCCCCTTTTACTATGGTGTAATTGTTATCTAACTTGTCCCTCAATAGTACAGATTTATTCTTCTGAATTCAGAGGGATAATGAGAAAAATAGTTTCAAATAAAAGGTAACCAATCTGCATTCCATGCACATATCTGTTTCTTCTTAAAATAAGGATTGGACACAGGAGTTTCCAGAAGTAGGAATAACAAATATAAATGTCCTATTCAAGAGCAAACCAAGCAGCTGTTTAGAATACCAGTGAGTTTGAAAAGACATGTTGTATTGGCTCCAACTCAGCAGAACAACTCCACCCACTCTATTTGCATACTGCATTTCTCATGTGCATAATTTTTTGAAATGTATACACTTGGACTGAAATTTTTCAGTTTTCTCTCTATCCAGAAGCAAACAGTTTGGAAAACCAAAAAAAACCCACCATACTGTCAGGCATTTCCCTTATCTGCCTACTAGTGCCAAAAAACTGTAAACACTCCTCAACAGAAAAATACAACTGCTTGAAAATTGTATCCTTGGTACCAGCCTCATCCTCTAGGCTGGCTGGTGCCTATGTCTGATTTGTACACAAAAAAAACACAACACAAATCCCAAGACTTAAAAACTACATTCCGAGTGTCCAGTAGTCAAGACTTAAAATCTTGGTAGAGTCCAACATATTCTTGAAACAACCCACAACCTCCTTGAAAAAAAAATTATTCAGACCATGCCACTAATACATTTCTATTTTAAGGAGAAAGTGGCTGTTGAAGATGTCTCCTCCTCCAAACAGTTGTTCCTGCAGATTGTCTCCTAAATCTTCTCATCCACATTCCATTCTTCCAAATGGATGAACCTAGCCAAGAATTTTCGATACATCTCCTCAGCTGTAGGTTTTTCATGCAAAAGCAGAAGAAATTCCCTTGTCAGTTTATTGGGTTTTTTCATATCAGTTGTGACTTTAGAATAGAAAGGCTCTTAGATTAAATTCTGACTTAAACTTACGAAGTGCACACCACACAATCAGCCATGTTATTTCACTAATGGTGATAACTCTACCCTACCTGAAGTGATACCTGTGCTCCAGTCCAAACTCTGCCTTGCATCTATACTCTCTTGGTACAAACCTGTATTTAACCACTGGATAAGGCAAAAATATTTATGCCTACAAAACTGGGGGGCCTCCACATATCCATATGTTCTTCTGGTGATGTCAAGTGAACAACAGCAGCAGATATTTCATTTAGAAAGTCCTTCCTTGAATGACCTGTCACTAGAGCAAATTGGATTTGTAGACAATCAGAACAGAGAGTTATCTTTGTAACGCTGAAAAGTCACAGTGAGCAACAGAAGTCCTATAGCTTCACTGTCACTGTAAAGCATCGCTGCTTCATCTTGCAGAGATGTGCAGGCTTGTTACACTTGATCGTATTCCTTTCACTTATCTCATGTCTGTAAGCAGGCTCCGACATAGCACCATCTCTTTCACTAAAATTTCTCTTGTGCATAGTAGTCCTCACATAGATAAGCTAAAGGATAGCAGTCTAAGGCCATGTCTGTGGGAAAGAAATATACCTCACCACAGCTATGTTAGTGTTGTCACACTGGACCATACATACACCATACACATGCTGCACCTTCACAAGTTCAGCTGATACCAGCTTGACTTTATCTCACTAAAAAACAGAATAGGCTTAGATAATGGGTTTTTAGAGGTCTGGAGCTGACAGTCTGTGACTGCCTATCAAGCTTTGTAGTATAGCTGAATCTATACTCAGTACTTTAAATGTAAAAGAGGGTTAAATAACTCAGTCTCCTTCAGAATATTCTTAATTTCAGTCTCAACAGGCTGCCTCCCACTATTGATAACATGAGACGTATCAGGCAGCACAAAGTTAAATATTTAAGTTTGTAGGCTAAGTTTAGTTAATATGAACAGATGTCATTGCTTGCCTCTGTACATATTTCTCTTTGTGTTGTTTTGAAAGTACAGGCTATGTTTACCA
>VZZY01005782.1:0-54914 GCA_013400335.1 Eurystomus gularis
TATGATTCTATGATTCTAAGACAGGACATAATCAACTCTTTCTCAAAGCAATCTCCAGGAGTGATTGCATCTCCCAGTCACTACAGGCTGAACTTCCAGTACTGGCACCCTGGTTACTCTGCTTGTTTTTTCAAATACAGGTGGAGATCCCAAATCAGAATTTTTCTATATGTAGCACCAAAAATGGAACAAGATAAATTGTTCTAGCAACAGCAAAGTCTACGAAAAAGTCTCAAAAATGAGATTTTGCAACAGATCCCTTCCACAAAAATAGTGTATGTACATATTCATGTATGTCAGATTATAATTACTGGAACTAACCAGTTTAATTTAAGGGAGGATGACAATGCCTTTAGGCCTAAGCTGTGACCTACCTTTTCTTAAATATAATTTCTCATACCTGTTAGCAAAGTCCATGTAGTTCTTTATATGTGTTTTTTCCAAAACAAATGCTTCAATGAAGTTTTTTCTAAAAAAAGAAAATAAATAAAGCCAGCATCCATACAATAACAAACCAATCTGCATGCATGATGGAGGGGGACAAATGGTAGATATTTTTTTGCTATTTCAAGCTTCCAAGAGGTAATGTTTGCATCAGCAACAGTAAATCAAATGAATTTGGGAATTACAAAAAATATCTCAGCAATGTTCTTATAAACTGGAAACATATATTTAGCTCAAAAATTTATCTACTCAGCCTTTAAAAAATTTCCATTAATCTTGTCTATATATACTGCCTCTTTCCCTTTGAACATTAAGGCCTTTAATGTTGTTTTTTTTCCTTTCAGATTCTTTTCTTTTTCCCCAGCCTAACAGCTCAGTGATTCACAGGCTGCTGCTTTATGACCAAAGTCTTGCACTGCACTGGCTTGTGTCACCAGTATGAGCAGCTGCTGTTAAATCACCTGTCAAATTTGCAAAATTCTCACTCAATTTACCCTGAATGTCAGACTTGCACTTTTTTGACTGTGTTTCTCTTCATGTTGTTTACACAACGGTTCTTCTGGGACCAATGGACGACTAGTTTGAGCTTCATGCACAGATGATCCTTTAATACCAACTGTCTCTCTATTAGGAAATGGAGAATAGAGCAAAATTCAAATGTAGGTTGATTTTTTATGTACTGAGTTGCATGAGCCATTGATTCATGTGTGAAGTAGACAGCTTTGCATCTGGAATACCTAACTGGAAAGCCCATAGTCCAACCTATTGTGCAGATATCTTACAAATTCATTAATTACTGTGCAATATACTTATCTGTTTTGGAAATAATTTTACCTCTTTGCATACGTGGATCATAAATTGGCTTGCATAAGTAATATGCCAATTTCTATGAAAACTCATTCAGCAGTGTAGGTCTGATAATAATAATAATAATAATAATAAAATCTTGCAAACTGTGCTTACAGAATTTCAGCCCAAGATGAGGGTCTTTAATGCAACATCTTCTACTTCAGACCAAAATGTCTAGAGAGTTGATGAGATCTTATGGAAACTCTTTTCATCAGTTATGGCAGTTATATGGGGTCTTCTACAATCTTGGAACAGATGTCTACAATGATAGAGGTACAGGGATACAAGGGATGCTTTGGATCAGAGATTTTTTCGTCCAGATGATAAGAAGAATTACACAATCACTCCTATATCACATAACCAAGAATGTTCCTCTTGGATGCCATGGCACTAATGGGGAACTGAAAACCCTTCAGCATTTCCTTAGTTCTTTTTCCTTCTCCCTGCAGACACAGCTGGATTGAAATCCAGATCTGCCAGACCAAATCATTCAAATAAATTCAAAGTGAGAAGCCCCACATTTGGTCTATAATTAGTGCTATGAGTTCCAAACATAAATCTTGCAGAGAAGTTCATAGAAAAATTGATTAACTATGGTTTCACTTTAGTAAATCTCTATCACCAAGAGCTCTATAGATCCTTAGTATCAAGTCATTTGTTTTAAGAATGCCCATTCCAGCTGCACAGTCTAGGATGCTGCATTATTTTACACACAGTTAAATGCATACACATGTGCATGCACAAAAACCACGATGTTTTAATTTCACGAAAGAATCTTTACTGCCTTCCCAGTGCAGTCTGTTGTGCAAGGAAGACAGTTTTCAGCCACTGACAGTGATTTTGACCTCCTGTTAAAGTACACTTTTAGCTTTTTGAATATGTACCATGTTGATGCTAAAACCTCTGTAATAAAACATAATCATAAGCAGTATGCAGCAGCTCCATTTGTGAATCCATCTCTCAGGGACATACCTCATTGCTTACTTTGTGAAATATTTAATTGCTTACCTGTATGAAGAAAATAGCGTTTGTTGTTGCTTTAAGTAACTACATTTTTGTCTGGTTTTATATTCATGGATCAGCTTCCCTGTTCTTCTCTGCAAATCACTGTTTCACTTTGAGCGCTCCTGTCCACATACATGACAGCAAGAGTTAACCCTTTTATAGTTGAATACCCTTGACCTTTTAACCAAGTTTGAAACTGCTGTAACAGCTGTAGTAGTAATACCTACAATATTTATTTCCTGATTTTTCTGACTAAAGTATTGACCATGATACTGTAAACCACTCTTTTGACAAAAAAGTGAACAGGTGTGGTGCAGTTTGGAACATCTCCTTCTGTACCAAGCATTGAACAAAGCAGTGTGATTTTTTTTTTTCCCAGTGCTCCAGAGATGGTGAGCCACTTCAGCGCTCAGTGACAGAGAGATCTCCTTGCTGATTTTAGAGACATACTCACTGAACTGTGAGCTTCTTGACAGAAATGTGTCAAGAATACTTTCTGTAAGGTTTTCTTCTTTTAGTTTCATTGTTGAGAGTTGGTGGGCAACAGGAGGGTTTCTCACAGATGAAGTACAAATAAAAGTGTACTATACACACAGTCACAAAAGTGACTATACACTTCTAAGGTGAAGAAAAGACAGATTTTTTACTCCTAAACCTTCCCAGCATGTATAAATGATACAATCAAGAATGATTAAAATACTAATACTTCACACACCTGCATCTCTTCAGCATCTAGGAAAAGGAAAAGAAATCATTGTTCTATCAGGTTTTGACCTTAATTTACACAACCTGGTAGTTTATACTACCAAGCTTGTGT
Organism: Eurystomus gularis; assembly: GCA_013400335.1. NCBI lineage: Eukaryota > Metazoa > Chordata > Aves > Coraciiformes > Coraciidae > Eurystomus > Eurystomus gularis. Next base: position 3,116 of record VZZY01005782.1, read on the forward strand.
ACAAGTTTTTGGAAGATTTATGCTGTCACCTGAGAATATTAAGAAAATCTGGAAGAAGATGTGCTCTGGCAGTATAGAGGAAAAAATCTGATAGGCTATTTAAGAGAAGCAGGCTTTATGGAGAGATTTTAAGAAGCGAAGGATGCTGAGGTTATCTAGCACATGCAAAGAGACAGCTGTTCCAAGACACCAAAAGGGCACAGAATCTTCTAGAAAGCAATCTGCACAGAAGCCTAGCGCTGTGAGTGTTCAACAGGCAAGGAAACAATGGCTAAGGAACAATTTTCTATTTCTGATGGAAAGCTTTTGATCACAGACTTTAAAAGTACATATATTTGTATGACACAAGATGTTAGCATCACATGTTTATCTTAACTGTTCAGAGGAAGAATACTGCAGAATAGCAAGGCCAAAAATGCTGTCCACTATTGCAACTACTGACAAATGTAAAATATAAAAACTCCATTTTGAAAAAAACATTAATATTGCCTTAAACTTAAAAAATAAACTCTCTTCTCCAATCCTTTCCTCTATGTTCATGAGTTTCAAACACAGACGGTATCACAAATCACATTTTTACTTCCTTCTTGAGCAGTACTCAGACAAGGTACTGACTATATTCTGGGATGATTCTATGTTGACATGTATTTCATGTAGTGCCAGAATGATCTGTCTGACAAAGAAGATATCATTATCATTAACAATCTTCACCTATGAATATACAGATATTTTTCCATAACAAACTTTCATAGATAACATGAAGTTGGTAAGTATTTGATATGGAATATCAGGTACAACATGATAATTTGCTTTCACAGTCCAATGACCAGGCACATGTTCTCTTGCAAACTCCCACAGAAATTTGCCTAACATTTTGGATTTTTTTTTCTTTTAAATTAAGCTCTCTGATGATAATTTAAATGACTTGTAAAGAAGAAATAACAGGTGTTTGAAGAAGTAACTGAGCAAGACATTTTCTGCAAGATAATAAATGTTAATAAAGTTAATTTGGAATTAGTCTATCACAGTTTTAGAAACTTCTGTCCTGCACCAGTACCAAAAAAAAAAAAAAAAAAAAAAGTCAGGGCTGGTTTAATGGTCTATAAATATATTTCTCATGTGTCTGAAGGTAAAATAAAAAACAGTCATGAATGGATCACTAAAAAAACAGAAGTTCTTTGATGGTAGTAACTCACTGAAACAATTTTTCTCGAGATTACAATTCTTCCTCACTGAATGAATTTTTCTATCTGGACAGCCAATTTGGCTTAATTACCAGTTCTCATCTCAAGAACTGATTTTTTTCTGTTTAGATTAGGGGAAAACTTATTCCTTTGTTACCCAAAAAGCAACCTAGTGAACTTGTTGACACAGATTAAATGCACTCAGACAGAACATTTTACTCCCTAATTAGCCAAAAAGAAAATGAGAATGAGATCCAAAATATTTAAATAGTATCTTAATTGCAGAAAACTGCAAAGATTAAATTATTTATATAATTACAATTCATAGATATTTTAAGAAGTTAAAACTGCTGACAAATTTTAATTTAGTCATGCAAATAGAATTTGGCAATCTAAAGAAATGGGCTATCCTTTTCTTTAAGATATTCAATTTTAAAATTACTTGAAAATGAAATCTACTTAAGTACAAGGAGTACAGGGAATTTACCTAAGGATGGATTATCAAAATTCTGCAATAGCATCTCAATAAATGAAAAGGGTATATGTTTGTGTAAGACTCAAAGTATCTTTCTGACAAGGGAATTCAGCAGGTACTTTAATTTAGCAAATAAGTTATGTTTATCTTGGGAAAGTAAAGATTAAAAGTTATTCTAGGGTGACTAGAAACCAAAAAACCATAAAATTCCTATTAAAATTGACAAATACAGAACTGTATATTGCATATGATCTTTCACGATTTTTTTTTCCTCATGGGATGATTTTTGTCACACTTATGGTGTAGATGCCACTGAACCTTTAAAAAGGAAGTAGAAAATTTAAAAAAAAAAGCACAACGAATTTTTAAAACAAATCTCTTTATTAATGCAAAGCTGGTTTTGGTTTTGAGGTTTGGGGGTTTTTTTTCAGTTTTCTCTGCTTTAGTCTGTCAAAAGATTACTGTCTCACAACAGTGAAATTAATAACTTGGTTCCTTTTCCACCTGGATCGCTTAAAAATTTTGTGGTGTGGTTTGGGTTTTTTCCAGAAGGATGGCCAGATAATACAGCACTGATCATATCCCCAAAACTCCAGCCTCTTTGAGGCAGATATTCCAGTATCTTTTGGTAGGAGCATTGTCCAACTGAAATCTTTACCTCTTATGATGCATGCAGCCCCAGATGCCCTCTCCACTTCCAGCTTAATGGATAACAGATGTCAAACTCTTCTCTACAAGTACAACTCTTAAGATGCTAATTGTAATTCTCCTCCAGATCCAGTGAGGAGATTTCATGGATCACTCGAGAACGCTATAAATAATGACTCGCACATTCTGACGTACTACTTACTGAATATCTACAAATGGTCTATGAACTGTAGCCTTTTCAATCCAATACATTTACATAAATCATAATTTGAGGTTCATTACAGTCTTACAAACATCTGGACAAGAGAGCATAAACTCAGTGTTCAAGATTTAGAGCATGCTCATAATAAAAAATATGCCTAGTATATACTTGGAGCACATGTTTTTACTGGAGGCAATAGAGGTTGAGGATAGCATCTCTTCTTTTATACTAGAAGGATTTACCAGTTACTTTTATGTTCTGGCAAAATTATTTTAACTTCAGAAGGAACTAACATTTCATTACAGTTTCAATCTATCTGCATTACTGATTGCCTGAAGTGACCAAGCTAACTCTAATATTAAAAACCCACTCTCATCTAATCTCAACATTGCATGTGATGTTACTTGGCCTACATTACCCACACATGGTTATTTCAATTACTCACAGAGAGGTAAAGACATTAATTAGGTCTGTGCACTTTTGAGAGAGGTTGGTTGAATATTACACTGAATCACAAGAAGTGCCAGTGGGTCTAAAATCAAATTGGCTCAACTTAAAATAAAAAATGCATTGAACCCCTGCATGTGTGTTAAAATGTGGCTTGCTGGAGACCGGCTTTTGAGGTTGGATGTAGGAATAAAAATGTTAATCTAGCACAGATAATGTGGCCATATTCTTAGCCTAGGAGTGTTTGAATGTTGCACTTTCTAGCAATCATGAATTACTGACTGGGAGAGAATTGTCCAAAACTTGCTTTCCTTCATAAGGTTGCTTTTTTGTTCAGAAATTACAATTGGATAATCAAGGCCAAGAAAGCTGAAACTCAGAAGCTGAGACAGTTTATATATACTCCAATATGCTAATACAAGTGATATAGAACCACATAAACTGATGTAAAAATAGAGATGTCCATGAATCAAGATAATTTGTTTTTAAAAACACATTTCTGAAAAATCTGGCAGTTTCCCACAGAGGTCTGTGGAAAGAAGTATTTGTTTGTATTACCTGTCCATGCTATATATGTTCCTATAATAATGCATATAGTATTGCAGAACTGTTCCTGTGATTTTAAAACAAAGTACTCTCTCTTCAGTGTAAAGAGAGTGTAATATTTGTCCTAGCCTAAAATGAAACTGTCTCAATAAGCATATCAAATCCAAACTATGTTTTAAACCTTCTGAGGTAACCTGTGTGGCCTGAAAGATTTGCACAGTTCTGATATTGGTTATCTCACAGCTGGAGGATCAGCCTGGAATTTAGGCATGCTTTTTTTTCATGAGGTCCTTAAATGTTTGGGGTCTGAGGTGAGAAATAAGCTCTAATACAAATAACTAAAAATAAGGTTAAAGAGCCTACATTTTTAATGAAAATAAAATTATGTAAATATTTATTTTATACTGCTGCAAAGAAGGATTACACTGAGCATATTACAAGTACATATTAAAGTGGAAACGAAGCCAATTTTGAAAGATAATAAAAATGACTCTCTACATATGTATATATAATTAAATTGTGTATCAGCAGTTTCAAGAGTCTGAAAAGGAAAAGGAACACAATTAACAGAATGCTTTACATAATTTTTGTAACTAGATGATTTTGTGGAAGACTTGGCCTTAATTTCCACAAATTCTTCACTGTGGAGTCAGCTATCATTTTGTCAAAATCACATCTATCTTATTCTTTCTTTCCCACAATCAAAAAACCTGCTCTAAGTTCAGATAGCCTTCAGATTATAGAGATTATATTTTCATTCATTCTGATTTGCTGGATGCACACTCCACAGCTATGCTAGCAGTCCTGTTGCCTACAAAATTAAAACAACTGAGATATATGCTGTTCCTTCACTTTACACATTACTAAAGATTTACTGAATGCTCTATGTGAAATTTGCTCTCCACCCAAACTGTGCAAATGGAAGATAATGTCAACATTGATAGAGAACAAAGATTGAGGGGAGCAAAGTGGTCAGTACATCTGAAATCTCCTTTTGTATGGTGCCTGACTGGCTGAACAATTTAGCAGTCAGCTTGCTATGACAAAGTAGTCCATTGGTCGTTTAAACAATTTGGTAATGAATGCAAAAGTTAATCCTTTCTTGCACTGCTGTCCATAAGCAATATACAAATGCTTACAGCAGGTAGCAGGTCTGCCGTGCAGCAAGAATTTCACAGTACCTTTTCTTTAAATGACAGAAGAGCTTCCCTAAAGATACTGAGGATTCTGATGGTGGAGCCCTCTGGAAGGAAGGGACCACATACAATGCAACTGCTGCTCTGCAGAGCAGCCAGTGCTGCTCAACACCAGCCCCCTGCTAATATCACACAGTCAAGTGTCAATATTTCACTGAAGTGCACAAGTGAGAATTTCACCGTAAATGCTTTCAGCTGAGAGAAACAGCACTCTCCACATGTCCATTTTGAAAGAGAAGAGACTTAATGAACATCTTTTAAATACTCATTACATTTTCATTTTCTTTTTGTTTTTGATACCCACAGACTGCCATTCATAATTCTTCAAATCCACCCCCAATTTTCTAAGCATGATGTTGGTACTGTAAGAATGGAGTTTTAAGCATTTTGGATTGCTAAGTCTTTGGATTTTTGGAGACACTAATACAATTACTTTACTACTGGTAACTTCTTATTGGTATGCTTATTGGTGCACTCTGTATAGCTGAAACATATTTAGCCCCAAATCTTAGTATAATTCACTGTAGTGAAGTCACTTTTTGCTGGATAATTGTGCCTTCCCTCGTGTCCCGTTATTTAACAGATTTTTAGTTTTGGAATAAAACTTCAGTTTTTAAAAATATAGGCATTTATTTGAAATGTCCAGAAAACACTCAGAAAATGTCTATATAACATAAAAGGAAATGGCAAGATACATTTGCCCAATAGATACAAAAAAATGTAAATTCAAGCATGTAAATGTGCAAGAGTATGAAAGAGATGAAAAATCTCATGCAATAGAGAACATAAAAAAAAACCAGACTTTTTTATACTTTGAATTGCAGTTCTGACAGATACACTTGACCCCTATCTGTACTTTGGTTCAGGCTGACTAAGAAGCAACAGGCCTCATGCCCTGTGGTGAACCTGTGAGCTGGAAAGTTTCTGCCTCATGTACAAGGAAGAGAAGATGCCTCAGAAGAATATCTCAAAAGGTGGTTTCGATGCCCAAAAATGCAAGATAACCCAAGTACAGAACAAGATACCAGAGCTAAAATGAAGACATATGTCTTGTCTACACTACTGACTAGCAGCCAGCTATCCACTCTAAAAATATTGCTGTCAGAATGAACCCAACTTGAGCTCTCCCTGAATGGCAACTGGACTGCATGCCAGGTGACTCTTCCCTTGAGCAGGAACATCTCTCAAAGTTTAAGATTCCTTACCTGAAACTAAGAGAACCTTCCTTGCCCAAGGCAGAGAGATCCCTTACTCACAACAGATCCATGGTAAGCAACAGATAGCATGCTGAATTAATGCTAATAAAACATTACTAATCCATGTAATGTCTCAAAATCAATTATTCTAAACTTTGTATAGATAATTCCATTAGACATAATCCTTTGGCCAAGACTGAACCTAAGATTGGACCTAGCTGTACCTAGGCTCCATAAGGAGTTTAGAAAGCAAGGGTGTCCACTCTAAACCTCATGTCTCAATAGGAGGGTCTTCCTTACTCTTTGCATTTCTTCCATTAGATGTAAGCCATTGACCAAGTCTCTTAAATTTAGGAACTAATCCAGCAAACGGATCTCATTCCATCACCAGCAGGGCAGCTTATTGGGCCGTGGGAATAGATGCCACGGAGTGAGGTGAACTCTTGTGTCCAGATCTGGGTCTCTCAGTTCAAGAAGGATAGGGAACTGCTTGAGAGAGTCCAACGCAGAGCCACAAAAGGAGTGGAACATCTCCCTTATAAGGAAAGGCGGAGGGAGCTGGGCCTCTTTAGCTTGGAGAAGAGGAGACTGAGGGGTGATCCCATTAATGTTTATAAATATGTAAAGGGTGAGTGTCAGGAGGATAGAGCCAGGCTCTCCTCAGTGACATCTAATGACAGGACAAGGGGCAATGGGTGCAAGTTGAACATAACAGGTTCGACATAAATATGAGAAAAAACTTCTTCACAGTGAAGGTTACAGAGCACTGGAACAAGCTGCCCAGAGAGGCTGAGGAGTCTCCTTCTCTGGAGATATTCAAAACCCGCCTGGACGCATTCCTGTGTGACCTGATCTAGAAGACCCTGCTCTGGCAGGGGGATTGGACTAGATGATCTTTTGAGGTCTCTTCCAATCCCTGGCATTCTGTGATTCTGTGAATCCCATAACATCTCTTAATAATCCATGCATAAATAAGAATCCAAACGAGTTACATATAAGCCGTGCATAAATGAGAATTCAGTGGTATCCCAATATCTGCTGTGATTGATTATGTGATGCTACAATCGCTACTTAGAGAAGTCCCAGCAGTTCTTAAACCCTACTTAATTACAAAACAGGATGAAATTAAAAGACACACAGAACATAATGAGGGATTAGGTGATAATGATCCCTGCAATCAGCTGCATATCTGGGTAGAATTAATGTATGGCATTGCAAAACATCTCTGTGAAATAGGGCAGGACAATCCATCAGCTGAAAGACCAGACCTAAGACCCTGAGCAGGAGGTCATTGAGTGCAACTAGTAAAACAAAGACCCCCACAAGGAACAGGAACTAGACCAAGGGAAAATATGCCTAAAAACCCATGAGTAGTGTCTCAGGAGTGGAGAAATGAATTGTGGAGTAAAGCATTGACACTAGTCATCCCTAGAGCCATGATTCGGGGACAGCCTACTGGCGCTATCCTGAGACTAATTCAAGCATTTCAGAAACAAGAAGATGGTGAAAGGAGAGAGCATACTCCAAATACTCCAGTACCATCACCAGCTTGCAGGGGAAGCACCAGCAGCAGTATGGCAAGAGTTACATAAAGCAGATGTTGAGATCCTACCGAAGAAATGTCAGGGATGAAGCAGAGAAGTAAATATTTTAGGTATTTGGTGGATAGCAGGCAGTGCAGTAATTCCTCCAGATATCTCAAAGAAAAAAATCAAACAGCTGCAAATGCCCCAGTCTAGGAAAGAGTTACAACAGTTAATGCATATACCTGGATCTTCTATGATTGCTTGTTCATTACATTTGCTTTTATGGAAGGACAAACCCTAGGAGTGGAAATTAGAACATAAGAAGGCAATAAAAACTCTGTCTGAAGAATTTAAAGCATATCAGTCATTGGAACCAGTACAACCTTGTGATCCTATTATAGCCAAACGGGGTTTTGCTGAACATGGTAACCTATTTCAAACTGACCCTGATGGATCAAAGATACTTTTATTATTCAGCTTGACTGCGTTTAAAGAGTCAGAACAGAGATACTCCAAATGGGAAAAGGGACTTTTGTCTTTAGTCAAAGCAGAGAAACAAGTTGAGAAAATACACCAGGGACAGCCTGTAAAAACCAGAGGATAATTTGATTTGCTACTAGCAATTCTAAAGGCAACTGCTTCCCCAGAAGGAGTTGCACAAAAACCTATGGTCAGAAAATGGTATGCCTACCTTACAGGAATCGCAGAAGTTAAATCAGCTGAAGGACATATTACTAAAGTTTCCAAATTAGGGATGTCTATGAAGATAGATCCTTTAACATTACAATAATCTTTTAAACCCTCACCAATTTTAAATGTATGACTGAGCTTCCAAATATCTTTCTTGAGATTCAGGAGCTAGGAACGGAGAACTGGGCTGTTCTACATATTCTCAATTAGATCAATATTGAAATTAAAAATTCCACAACTCATACGAACCTCATATTACAAAATAAATATACTCACTCTGAAATAAACAGGAAATGGGTTATGAAAAATTTTTTAAGCTAATTGCAATAAAGTTTGCAGAGGAAGGATAGCCATGTCATTTAAGCATTATGCTGGTTTTCCAGACAAAATAAAGACCTTTACATGACTGAGGCCCATGTAACGAATTTCAAACGCAGGCATTTATCACGCATTTTTGATCGTCTCATCCCTTACTCTATCTGCTTATCTCTCTCACCCAGATCTGTGTATCCCATTCAAACCTCTTCAGATCTTCAAAGAGCAATGATTTGCCAAAAAAATCCCAAGGAACCACAGCCAGAGATATCTACTTGCATTCTCTCAAATGTGGCATAATGAAATTTCTCCAGAAAATACCCAGTCTAAAACATAGGGGAATCAAGCAATAATGCATTCAAGATCTCTGAATCACTGCTCTGGTGGGAACAGGAATTGTATATCACCCAAAAAGAACCAGTAGTCCACCTAGGTCAATATTCTGTTTCCAACAGTAGCTGACAGTATCAGCTTGATAGAGAAAAAACAAATGAAAACAAAACAAATCCCAAACCACCACCACCGTTTCAGGAGGAAGTATCTGCAGGGAAGATCATGACACTGTGCCTAGAAACTAGGTTATGTCCAAAGCTGTACAAAAGGAGGCACAACTTTTGTACAAGGTAGAAGGACAAGTAGGTAAATTCTTAGACAAGTAGTTTTTAAAACATCGAACCTGTACTTTTCAAAGCTGTTTTAAATAAATCTTAGGTTTAGCCACACCATTACTTTCACCCTCCTGGACCTCTGATGTACAGCCAGAAAAAGATTTGTCTGCATAAATATTTTAAAATGTTGTTCAAATTAAAAAAAAAATAAACCAACCACCCAAACTCAAAGCTGTAGCTTTAAACTAATCAGAGCAGGACAGAAATGGTTCTACAGTCTTTAACCCAGGCAGAAAACACAGCAAGTAATTGTATCTGACACTACTAGCAAGACAACAAAAGGCCATTAAATAGGGCAGACTCCAGAAGAAGTGTGGTTTTTAAATTTGTCTGATACCAATGAGAAACGAGGAGTTGGCAGAAGGCTATAATTTCGGAAAGCATAGGGAGGGATGGAGAACTTGCAAGGAGCAAGGAGGAATGGGCATTGTAAACCAACAGAAACAAGAATAACCCTGTCTGGAAAGGGAAAATCTCTTTGTACATCAAAACACTAACCAAATACTAACCAATGATCAAAGTATTCTTCCCTACATTTACTGCTTTTTCCCTTACATCTTATTTCAGTTACTACTGTTACATTCCTAATATAAGGGTATCAGTAGAAACTTAGATTGTAAAGACTGAACAATAACAGAGTGTCACTGGATGTCCATCTCTTCTAAACCCAGAATGGTCATGTTCCCTGAGTTACTGGCTCTGTGTGCATGCCCTGATTTTACATTGAGGACGGTCCTGGTAAAATGGTGAAAATACTGACTATAGAATTACACACTGCTGGGGCACGACCACTGAAATTACAATTCACCTGCAGTTTGGGCATCTAAGCAAGCAAAAGACAAAAATCACAACACCTCTTGAGAGACTTAAATTTGATTCCTAAAACTATTTAGAAGGAAGTTCTGGTATTACACATGCTAAGTTGAGTTGCCTGCTATTGTGGTAAGTCCATTCTCCTCTTACACCCTTTTGGAATTATTGAATTTGGCATTTCCGTCTAAAAAATACTCATTCTGACAGTCTGTTCAGAGGCACATGCTCAGAGTAGGCCTCACAACAGCTCAGCTAAAAATTGTCACTTCCTTTCAGCACCCCAGCTAGGATAAGAGGTTCCCACCTCAAAGTCCCTTTGGGGATATGAGAATGGGTCCCTAGTCCTGATAAGTTTCCTGAATGAAATTAGCTACATAAACATCAACTAAACATTGTCTCACATACACATCTGTTAAATGTACTGCTGTACCTGCAAAAAATAACAATGCGGACTGGTATTTTCTATAAACTTTTCATGACGGTGACTATATGACTGTGTGAGCTGCCAGTGCTTAACCCATTGAATAATGATGATCACCTCAACCAGTCTTTTTATGGAAAACAAATGATGAGATATTTATGTGCATACACATGCACAATTTCTGAGGTTTTTACATTTTCAGACCATTTTTCTCATCCAAACCAAAAAAGAAAATCATTCTTGAAGCTTTACAGTTTAAATATTCTGCATGAAATAACTTGGAAACCAAGTCAACCCATATTTACCACTATTTATAATATTCTGATGGTACAAGTTGACCAGGCATTACATTTCAACATTCATTATCTTATCTTTAGCCCTTTTACCACAATCCTATCACAAGATTTAATGTGCATTAGTCCTCACTATCCACAGCATCTTGGAAACCAGAAAAATGTATTTGCCTAAACAGCTTTCTTAGTTTAGTCTCACTTTTGCCAGGCTTTCTACATATGCGAGTCCTCTGAACATGACTCATTCTAGACTGGCTTTTTGTGAACCTTTTTTATCCCTCTGTCTTTTTAATGTCTCAGATTATACATGTGCTCAAAATTGCATACAGCTGTCCAAACACAATCTTAAAAGCCTCTTGGCGCATTAAAATAATTTTCTCTGCATTGCACTCTATCCTCCCCTTTAACACTAAGAGTATTCTGTTTGCTTTTTTATCTTCATTTATAATACTGAGTGTGATTCCTCGATTGTCTCCTGTCACATGCAGATATTACTCGTCATATGTGTTTGACAGGATGTGGCTGTTAGTGTATATCCTGGCTGTTTTAAATCTGTTGCTCCACTGTTTCACAATGATCTGCTTGAAGACACATATTAAATTTTCCCACTGCAGTTTCATAATTAAATAATCTTCAAAATTAAGTGTCATTCTTCTATATTAAAGACTTGACATAAATTCTTCTTAAATAAAGGAAAATATTTCTTTTATGTTATAGGGTTGTCCATACCTGGTTTGTTTTATTTGCATGTTATATGATGGTTCAAATCAAAGAGTTATTGCTTCAGTTCTAATCTAACAAATAATCTAACAACTATCTTCCTGAAGCAGGTAACTGATTCATTTCCTCATGCTTCTAAAAAATATTTTAGTGTATGTAAGTGACCTGAGATTCTGGCAAACAGATGCAATGTTCTCAATCAATCAATACAATAAAGGCTCAGAGAAAAAGTGTTATTTTTTTTTTTCCAAGTATAATTAATTATGTAACTTTGCACTTAAGGCAGAAGACAGACATAGAAATGACTACAGATGGGGTTTAATTTTGGTTACAACAACATTTGGAACATAAATAGGCCTATTTCATTTAAGGAATAAAAATTCTGCTACTTAAAGGCTTTTGTGCAAGACGCTAGCAATGCTCATCAGAATAAATGCATTCTATGATAAAGCTTCACTTTAATTATCTGTTTAGTTTAAACACAAGTGTTGAAAAAATTATGAATGTCAAATATTGCCTCATGTCAGGCTGAAAAATGTACCTTTATTCATGAAAGCACAGAGTATATCAAGAATCATAGAACTTATTTATTGAAAATGAATATTATTTTAAGTAATCCATTCCTCTTGCATGGGTACAATTACTTCCTTCTTCATAACTATAAAAGTGGACAATTTCATTCTTATTTTGACTTTCTTTGGAACATAAATATGAAACCAGAAGAAGTCAAAACAAGTAACACACATAACATACACGGAATAAAAGACTGTCCATGAAAATATACAACTGTATTTTTCCATCTGGATACAGCTTTCTAGAGGCTTGTGAAAGACTGTAGGGGATATTAACTTGTGTCTTAAAAATAAATTTTCATATTTTCTAGACTTAGCTTTTTAAAATTTCATTTTGAACTATACAGAGTTAATATTGTGTGGTAATCCAAAGAGATCTGACTTACAGATTGAGAACAAGAATTGGGCATGGCAGCAGTAAGAGCTGCAGGAGAGGATGCAAAAGGGGGATAGGATGGAACATGCGAGCACAATGAACAAAAGCCCTGATAGTAATGTTTCCTGTAGTCTTTCTTTGACACCTCTTCCTGAAACTTCCTTTGAAAGTAGGAAAGAGAAGCAGTGTTCACTGCCCTTTTGTTAAGCGTGATAGACATGGCCAGTGGATCCGCAGTCAGCTATCATCATTAACATCCTTCTCCAGAAAGGATTTTCAATAGTCTGGTGATAGGTAACAGTTACTATGATGCGTATAAGACAATAATCAATACCACATGCCCAGATAAAAGGGAGAAGAGACAGTGGAAGAGCAGGAAGATCCAAGCACACTTTGAGTTTTCTCTGTACCCCAGACGTGGTCAGACAAGCGACTGAAATATATCCTGAATGAGTGTTTCTCTTTTGTTGCTAGATTACTTCCTTCAGCTGCTGATAAATTACAGGAATCCACACTACCTCTTTTTAATAATTTGCTCTCTTTCAAAAAATAACTACTAGGAGCTTTGGGCTCTACACCATGTGTAGTATGTAGTCATATTAACATGACTTAATTTCTTCCATTCAAATTACATGATAGAGAATTGTAAAGGACATCAGATTGTACTCTAGGACCTTTGCTCTCTGGTGCCTTCCCGGTTTAAGAGATGTCATGCTGTCAATGACTTCTAAACCTGCAACTTGCACTGAGGAAAACCCGAACAAGGACTAATGTCCCTGGTGTCCCAGAGAAGTAAATACTGAGTCTCAAATCAGCTACCTAAGGAGATAACTGTGAATATAATATTGACACTGTGTAAAATATGGCCAAACATTTATTTCAACAAAAGAGAATTTAGTTTTGCTAGGTGCATCCCTGTCAAAGACTTTCTTTTTTGTGTGTGCAGATTCAACTTCAGAATACAGTGATTTATTTGTCTGTGGTTCTTAGGAGGAAAGCAGGAATTATAGGTCCCCTTTATGAATATTTAATTTAAAAAGAAAAATAGCATAGATTTTTTTTGGTAAAGGAATATCATTCTCACCTTAGGCAGAGATGTTTAAAATACGTGAAACAGCAAACTGCAATTGGAAGTTAAATATTTTTTTTCATGTCCACAGTAATGATCCTTTGACAAAAGACAATGATATATCTTATTCCCAGTACAGCTGCTTTGGCTTTGTTTGCTTTGTGGTTTGCTTGGTGTTTTTCCTCTGCAGGTGGTGAGTCATTATAACTTGCCTGGATAACCTCTACACAAAAAAAATGTATTTTCATACTCTCTATTGATCTTTAATGCATAACTTTCTAAATGATTAGAGACCTCCCAAGAACTGCTGTTATTTTTTGGGGGTTTTTTCACCCTACAAGTTTAAACATCGAGAGCTTTAATTAACATTAGAAGAATTTTTCTCCTGTGGCTTAAAATCTACATGGCTAAATTTCTCCTCAGACACCTTAGTCCTGGTAGAATTAGTGAAATAACTCATCCTTAGCAATATTTACATGGTCGGCCAGGAAACTTTCACCATGAAAATCATAGAGACAGAAGAATAATCAATTAGTACTTGCTAGTAATGCTCTTTCCCCCTTGGCTATGAGCTCAAAGCCAAATCATTATTTGACCATATTCTAAATGCTATATTTAACAAATGCAAATGCAAAGAGAGATTGCATTCAGTTTGTCAAGTAATTTTTGTCCATTTTAGGAAAAAAAGCATTATGAACGTCACAACTACCCATTACTGATGACATTTGAATTGTACCATTCTTTGAATGAGCACTAATAGTTTACAGTGTTAAAGCCAACGTACACAGTTATTTGAAATAAATTCTAAATGGAATGGAAAAGACATTGTGTTAATGCATCTTGAGGAGACAAACAAACCAAAAAAAGCTACACATCAGTTGTAGACCTTTTCCTTTCATTTAGAGAACTCTGGAACAAGAATATTAGAGTAAGAAGTGTATCTGCTCAAGTGTCAAAATTTCTATTCCTGTATGTCTTTAGACTGGTGAGATCTGAAATGGATAAATCCATATTTATATATTTTTTCATTTTCTTAATTCCTTTACACTGACTGTCTATATAAATCACACATCTGAATGAATATTAACGGCCGCTTCCATGGATTTGAGCACACAAACACAGGATGATCTCCGAATTTAAGTGAAGAAGAGATATTCCAAAGGATTTTTTCTTCAGCTGAGGAAATCACAGCCAACCACTCCTCTGCAAAAGGGTCAAAATAGACAGAAACGTGGCAGAAAGCAGTATTAATTTCACTCATATGTTAACAAACAATGGTTTATCACTGTTCTTAGACAGCACAACTTAAGCCTGTTGAATACTTAAATAAAACTTTGATTGTTTCTGGTAATTACCTGTAGAAAAGTCAATATTTGATTGGAGCCGGCATGCAGGACTGTGGGAGATACTGTGGTATCACTCTGTTCTTAGGATAAAATTTTAATATATCTCAGTTACTACCCCATGGAAAACAGTTTTATGTTACTACCGCATGGAAAACAGTTTTATGTCAATGCGGTGAAAATTAAACACTGCATCAAAATTTTCATTTTCAAGTAGCTTTCATAATTTTCTACTTATTCTTTGATTTATCTTGATACTTTTCTAAATAGTTTTGCTTGCTGTGTTGAATTACAGAAGCATACTTGAATGGAGTACCCGGTTTCTGGAATTACTTTGGTGAAACTTAGAACAGCTTATGGTCTTGAAAACTCACACATGGGAAAATAAATGTGCTCATTATGAATATACTGATAATAATAGAAAAAACAGTACACCAATTTACTTAACAAGATATCAACCCTGTAAGAAGTACTTAAGACAGTGCCGATGAATACATTTTTGCAACAGTAAAAGTCCCAAATCTTGGACCCGAGTGGACTAACTTATTTTATAAGGCCATGAAGAGAGAAGTAAACATGTTTAGAGGTTTCTCATTTCATTGCAGTTTGTAAGGAAACAACGCTCCTATGAATGAAATTTACTCCCATTCCCCTGAAAGTATTTTGTTAATAGCTTCACTTTCACTGAAGTGAATTCATAATTTTCTGATTCAAAAACATTTATATCAACTCCCTTTGTCACCTAGATAATTTTCATGTTTTGTTTTTTCTTAAATTATGCAATCAAAAGCAGTCAAGCAACATAAGAACATAGAATTCATTGTTAAAATAAGTTAAGGATACTAATAACCAAGAAAATGAAAATAAATATCAACAATAACTAGGAAAAAAGTGTATATAAAAATGACCAATAACTGAAGAGAACATATTTAATATAGAAGTGTTAAAACAATCATCATTCCCATGAAACCACTCCAAGACAAAAAACAGGAGGAAAAAAAAAAAAAAAAAGGAGAGGATGTTCAGGAGTCATTATTTATGTATCTCACAGCAAAAAATTACTTCCTATTGTTGAACAACATATTAAAGTAATCTCTTTTCTTCTGTAATCAACAAAATCATGCAGTGAAGAGTAGCAGCAGCTGTAATAATTTTCATAGCATCTGAGGAATTCCAACTAGTATTTTATGATAACTTTTCAGTAAGACAATGAAGTTAACAGGAGTTCTCAGGAAAAAGCCACCTCCACTTGTATATGTCCACACTCAAAAACACACACATGATACAGACACTTACAACAAAATTGTACATTCTGCCCACATGCTTTTCTCTCATTCTTCTGTGATCTTTTTTCTCATAAGAAGATACATAGTGAAAATCATAAACAACTTTTTGGCCCTGAGCACTTTCCTCAAAGTACGTACCAAATATGAAAACAATTATGGCTTTCCACTTCTAACATTTTAAGCCACCAAATGGTAAACAGGAATAATATGAATAAGATTAAGAGCCGGAAAGTTCCTGCAACTATTCAAAGATTATGCCTCTACAAAGTCTGCAAGAAAAACTGTTGCTTTTGGCTTAGCTGAGAGATCCCTGTGCTTCTTATGTCAAGCTAAAGATAATAGATGAAAATGTTGTATGTGCATACGAGTAACTTGGGAGGGAAACAGATGCTTCAGATTGGCCTCTGTGAAGCACTGAGAGTGCAGATGGGTAATACACTATTAAAACATGGGGATTATATTATTTTTACTATCTGTAGTTTGAAGGAAACAAAGGCCAGTTAAGGACTACCTCGTTTGGAGATTCACTTAGGGCAAACATTAGCACACCCTGTGTTAATAAAACATGTTTAGAAAGCATCTTACAGTAATGTGTGCTACGTAGCAAGCTGGAAAGAGCCTATAGTAGCTGTGAGGCATGAGAGACAGAGCGGAGCCAGAACCTGGTGTCTTGACTGGCACTTCTAAGCAGTGTGATCACTTCACAGAAGCTAGAGACAGGTAGAGGGTGTAGACATCTGAAAGTAATTATCATAGAGTCATAGAATAGTTTGGGTTGAAAGGGATCTCAAAGATCATCTAGTTCCAACCCCCCTGCCACAGCAGGGACATCTCCCACTGGACGAGCTTGCTCAAGTCCCCATCTAACCTGGCCTTGAACACCTCCACTGATGGAGCATTCACAACGACCCCAGGCAACCCATTCCAGTGTCTCACTACCCACAGAGTGAAGAATTTCCTCCTAATTTCCAATCTAAATCTACCCTCTTCCAGTTTGAATCCATTACTCCTTGTCCTATCACTATAGGCCTTTGTAAAAAATCCCTCCTCAGTTTTCTTGCAGGCCCCCTTTAGATACTGGAAGGCCGTGATAAGGTCTCCCCGGGGCCTTCTTTTCTCCAGGTGGAATAAGCCCCATTCTCCCAGCCTATCTTTGTAGGAGAGAGGTTCCAGCCCTTTAATCATCTTTGTATTTCTTATATTTGTATCTGTAATTATGTATTTCAGGAATAAGAAAGAGGCTGGAATCATAAAGACAGAAGCTCAAATTTAGTTCTTATTCATACCTCAGTGTAAAGTAACCTGGTTACTAAAGCCACAGTAATAGTTCAGGCTTGATTTAAACTAACAGATAGAAGAGTGTTTCACTGTCATTAATGTTCCTTGAAGTTAAAAAAAACACAACAACAAAATAAAACTGGATATTTAGAGGAGATACATATAGTCCATCTCCAGATGTCTACACCTCAGCAACTCCCCCCAGGCTCTGGAAAGAAAGACAAGACTGACATGATCTCTTTTGGAGAAATGTATTAGAGTGAGATCAAATGCTCTCTAGAAGAGCTAATTTCATTCCATTGACTAGAAAAAAGTATCTTTTGATAAAGGAAACTAGAACTGCCTAATGCTAGGTAACATGAATTCAAGCCCAAGTGTGAGCCTCACTTGAATATTTGTGGGTTTTTTTCCTTCATTTGTTTTTGAAAAGTAGATAATTGAATTGCTACATGGATTGAAGAGAGCATTAAGAATTTAAGTTCCAACTCAGATGGACCTTAGCTAATCAGGACATCAACCATTGTCACCTGTCCATTGTTTGTAGTTCACTCCTCCCACCTCCAACCATTAACTACAATTCATATAGTTATTATTTAGGAAGCTTTTGTATATAAGTACATCTCTCTCTCCAATGATAAACCCTGTTCAGACACAAACAGCAGTACCATATTGCTCATTTGGAAAACAGTTTACAGCTTTGTTTCTATTCAGTGCTCCTCAGACACAGGACTATATAGAATAAAAGTATCACTACCATTTCAAAACAATTAATGTCATTTATCTTAAATAGAGTTTGCCAATATTTTCTTTTTATTATAGAAGAATCATTAGACATCAAAACACAATAATGACGATGATAACAACAAAAATAATGGGGCAATTGTTCTTAAAACTCCAAGAGTGTGATTCTGATTACCTGTTAAAAGTAAATAAGAAAAATACCTTTGCTTTCAATTTAAAACACTACAAATAAGGAATGAGACTTCAGCTTCATTACACCTTACTTGAAACAGACTTTGTAGTGTTCAGGTACTAACTGAGATTCTGAATCAGTTTTTAGCGTTAAGGAAAAAAGTTCCAAATAATAATCACACACAACAATCACAATTTTCCTGCATAAGAATCTCACTGTTAGAGTATGGCTTGGATGTTAGTAGTTAATTAATGCTATAATTTTTAAAAACAAACAAACAAAATAAACCACCAAAACAAACAAACAAAAACCTCCCGAACAACCAAACCCAAAATATTAGTAAAACAATGAAGTCTAACTTCATGTATGTGATCCTTAACATGTGAAAGTCTAACTTCCTAAACGAAAACAGCACACATCAAAATTGAGATTAGTGCAAAAATTCTAACACAAATCCAGATATGTATTTTCACAATAAAAGGCAAAAAAAAAAAAAAAAAAAAAAAAAACCTTGGATCAAAAAAAAGCAACTGAATGAAAAAAAACCCACTGGCATTTTCAAAAACTGTATCAAAATGGAGAGCCAAAATTTGAATTAATGCATTTTATTTCTGATGCAGAGGGATAATTCTTGTACTTTTTTCTTAGTTTGCCTAAATCATCATAGCTGGCTGAATAGAAGATAGCTGTTCTGATGTGTGAACAAGAATTTGAGAACTGTGCAGAAACTATAGCACAGTTGATAAGTTGATTTCACAGACTGTAAGCTCATTTTCATGAATATGACTTTAATTTGGAAATAGACATGAGAAAAGTATTTGAAAACTCCTATCAATGCTCAGCAGCTTGCAGACAACTACCAAGTGGCCTAATTTTTTTATTAACATTATAGGAAGAGATTGATTTACAGTGGGAGACTATTTTGCTGTAGCAGTTAATACTATTTTTACATGCCTCTATAATTTACTTCACTTACTGCTGTCTCTTACATTAATATTCATTATAAAAGTTCTCTTCTAATATTTCTTGATATGACAGCAATGCATTAGCTATGACAAATGCTTTATAATGTGCTCAGACAATATTAATACAAACAGAACTTCTGCTAATTGCTGTTACCTAAATACAAAGGTTTCATTTTTTTATTTGAATTCACTCTTTCCTCTCATCTTCTAACCCTTCTCTAATATAAGTTTTGATAACCATACATGAGTCAGAATCAGTCCTAAGCTCAGTTTGGCTTGCCAGACCACATGAAAAGTTGAACCAATTCAGAGCATTCAGAAATTTTAAGAAACAAGAATTGTTACAATGTTTCGATTTGGAGAGGAATGTTTTAAGTAGACGTAAAAAACTTTCCTTAGCTGTTATCTCTGTTTTATGTTACAGCAAACAAATTCTTCTCCTTACAAGATGACTTGGTCATGAAAGTTCCTTATCATGTGTAATCTGAGATCACAGTCAGAATTTTCACAAGCATAAAGAAGAATAAAACTAGCTACCAAGATTACTACAGTTCTACACAATTGTCTTAAGACTTGCCTGGAGAAATAGGGCCTGAAGTTTCAGAAGATACATAAGTAATATGCTCTCACAAATTGCATTCAAATTTTGCAACACAGACAATAAAATTAGTCTGTCTGGTCACAGTGCAAAGAGACACATGGGCAAGGAGCTATTACAATAAAAATATTTAGAGAATCCTGATGTACACAGGGTAGAATCCACAACCCAGCATTTATCAGAAATTATATCATAATCACAGCTCATCTTCATAAATATGTTAATTAACTCACTCAGAACAAAACACTGGAAAACAAGTTGCTGTAAAATAGGTGCTACCAGTATTTTTGCTATAATTGTTACAAGTCTATCCTGTCCTCAGGAAGTTGCCAAAAATTTAATACCAAGTGCACTATAATCAACTACCTCAATTTCTTGTTTTATTCTAAGACTTATTCTATCTTAATAAGATACATATTTTTATAGTTTAAGTGAGATGCCAAAGTTCTCTAGATAAATGTTTGTCATGTTCATACTTAAAAAACAGGCATAGTCTAGACTCTCCAGAAAGCCAGCTCTCAAGTGATCTTCACAATAAATATTCAGGGAATACATTCCTCATTCCTGATGTCAATGGCCAACAGGTAGTTAATTCAAACAATAAATCTATTTAACTACCTGTAGTCCAATGTTTTAAAATGCAGAACGTACTGCTATTGTAGGAGTAATATGTTCATGGTGCACAGCAAAGCATGTTCATAGCCTCATGCAAACTTACACTTATAGACCAAATAGAGAGAAACAAGCATGTTTTCTTAGCATCATTTTAAAGCAGATAATTAACTTTTGCTATATTATGTTATACTATGCTACATCAGTTCTGTTTTCTCTGTTTCAAAGTTGCTACTGTCAGGATTTGTGAGGACTAGAAAGCTTTCCTTCCCAGGGAGGCAACAGTCCTTTCCTCTAAGGACACAGAAACTCACATTGGTTGGCAGAGGATATGGCACAAAACAAGTACCCCAGATCTGTTTTGGACTAAAATTTGTTGAGGAATATGTAAAACACAGAAATATAAATACCAGACAGACAGGCAGTTACAGTACTCAGGTAAAACCTGAAGCTCTTTATGTTTTTTGTTTGGTGGCTTCTAGGGGTCTGGGCAACATGACTAACAAATACCTAATGTTGTATCTATCATGGACCTCTAATACATAGCTGGAGCCTCAGGAATTCCTACCTCAATTCAACTGGACTTTATTCCCATTTTTCTATACGTAAATCTGTCCCAGCGTTCTGAGATTTTTTCTTCCTTTGATAAGTCCACTGCCAATCAAAATAATAGTAACATGATTAATTTCAATTTAAATTGGATAATCCCTTCTTTGACCCTCAAACTTCTCTATTTATTCAATTTATAACACTATATCAACAAGTGGTACATGGTAAATATGAATTTATAAAATAGACACTGAGAAAAAATATCTTTAAACCTCCTCCTGGTTGTTTGCAAAATTCTACCAAAGATAATCCAGACATTTAGATGCACTTAACAAATATTAATCACTCAGAAGCTCTAGATGAAATAAATTTCAGTAACGAGTCTCTAATGATCTTTTTTTCAGGGTACATGACCTGTATATTTACAAAACTTCACAGTCTATAAATAATGGTACTATGATATGATGAGCATCAGTACTTTTTTTTAAAGCTGGAAATTACATGTCTGACATCCATAAGTATGTCTGATTAGGAAAACAGGCAAGTTATTGCCATAATTAAAGTGGGAACACAATAAAAGAAGCTGTACATGACTGTACTGCTAATAAAGTCCTGTGCTTCTCTATCAGAATCATTAATTTCTTTAGAGACCCAAAAGAGGAATCTTGCATAGATTGCACTGTTGCTTCACTAGCCTGTAGCCAAGGTAGGTTAAAGAAACGTTCCAAGTAATAGTTATTGAAATGTTATTTCTTATGTGAAAATTTCCTTCCTAGTGAAAAAAGGCAATAAGTTGTCAAACACAGCTCTTTTACAATATTTCCTCATACATTAAACAACAATTTGGGGTATCAGTTTCATTATTCTGATATCAGTCAACCATTCTAGGAGCTGCAACCAACTAGGGAGCTGCATCTTCTTTCCACATCTACTCTGTACACCTTCAAATAAAATTCAGTTTCTGGAAGCATGGCCTCTTGGGTGATTATCACACCTGAAACTGAATTACGAAATGTCTTAAACTGGCTGTGAAATGATCAAATATTTAAGTCTCCCAAGGCTTCTTCTAGTCAATCTATGAACCTTATTGCCAGTATTTCAGATATTATATTTGAGTACTTCATATATTCAGGTCAGATGGCCAAAAAAATCCATTAAAATAAAATAAATAATGATGAATTCTTCAAACCAAGACTTGAAGCAATTATTAGTATATCAGACTAGGTGTGAATACTGAAATTAAATATATGCCTTTGCTCAGCACACATAATCAGAGATGTATTTTTAAAAAACAAAACAATAAAAAACTCCAATTAAAAAAAAAAATAAAGCTACTACTACAGAAGCTCCTTACTTTGGTAAAATATCAAATCTTGTCTCTTGATTCAGAGGCTGCTCAAGTATGTAGTAATGCCCTTGAAAAAGATAAACATGTTCTTCAAATTGGTACTAAAACACTCAGTAGGGTGGACTTAGCCACTGGAAAGTACTCCCTGCCAACCGTAAAGCAAGTGTGCACACAGTAGCCATTGCTCAGAGCATGATGACACTGTACCAAAGGAAGATAAATGTACTCCCAAATATGTAAGGCTGGAAATGTCAGCAATATATCTCATGAGTTCCATAATGACAGCCATCCTGATTAGATATAGTGTCCACAGTATCTGAGGAAGAGAAAAACAATAAGTTAAAGTAGCACAGCTCCATGCAAGACCAGAAAAGAGGGAAACATTTTTAAAAGCATTTTCTAGCTTACTGGTCTGGTTTTGGGGGGTTTTGGGGTCTGGCTGTTTGCTTCTGGGTTGTTGGAGTTTGTTTTTTTGCATAAACAGCTGATAACAAACTGAATAAAGATAATACAGGCAGAGGTCCAAGATAATACAAAATATAATTGCTTGTTCTGGATGAACCAGATTAGTATACCTAACACTTGGATTTTGTGGGGCTTTTTTCCTCTGCTTCATTGTTTTTCCCCTTAGTATTCTCATTTCAAGGGTTTACTTTGAAGTGTCCTGGAAAGTGAAGATTTGCATTTTTAAAAAAACTCTTTAAAGTACTAGAAAGCCTGTTACCTGAAGGAAACAATGACTCAGATTTCCAGTCACAGATGGTTCTGCTAGACTATTACTGATTGATAAAAATGTGGCACAAAGTGCTACACTGCTGACAAACACTGATTATTGACAAAATGTTGATTAGTAGGAATAGGCTAATTCAAAATTCCATTAATTTTCTTTTTTTTTTTTTTAAAGTTAGCTAGGAATTGTTAAAAGCTTAAAATAAAATGACAGTAGATATTCAGGAAGCAGGCTTCACAGTTGTGATAGAGGACAACCAGGGGTGTTGACTTGGAGCTACATAAATCTTTGGATAATTAAAACTCAGCATTGTGAACAGCCACCACAGCGGACAGCTTGAAGAATCCCCTGGCGTAGGAAAAACAGAACTATAAATGAGAATCTCAAATTTTTGTGCAGTGAAACACATGTGAAATACTCTCAACAACAAAAAAGTGACAATTAAAGGTTTAAATTTGCAGTAGCAGGATGGATAATTTACTCAAACACACTAGTTACGTACCACTATGTAGTGTGACTATTCAGACAGATTGTTATTTGCCTTTTAAACAATTAAGTGAGCCTTAAACGGGTGCCCTGACTTTGACTGAGGCATTCAGGTGTCTGCTAAAAATGTGAAAAGCTGATGAAGCCCCTGTACAATTGGAGGTTATTCTCCCAAATCCGGCAGGGCACCAGTTTTGTCAGTATGAACTTTACATCTAGTCCATTAGTTTCTATGTTGTTCTTCCATTCATCACAAGCATAATTCACTTTCTTCGCTCAGTACTGCGATTATGATGCTTGCTGTTGAGAACTGGAGCAGGAGCTGCAGGACCCATGACACAACATGCACCCCAGGCTGGCAAACTACAGTGAGAAAAGAGCAGTAGAAATGAAAGTCCTTTTAGTTCCCCTCTCATCTTCATAAATCAATATCTGACCTTTCAGGTAACATGCATGAGTTTATCAACATTTAAACAAAACCAGCTGCCTGACTTGTGCTTACAGAAAAAAAATTCTTGCAGATGGATCAGAGTGTGTGGATTTTCCTGAAGGAAGTGTCAGTCATAAACTTATTGCCACAAAGGCAATTGTTATTGGGTTAAAAATTCCAAAATCTTAGTAGTTTGAAATAAAAGAGCTGATTCACTTTATGAGATGCTGCCATTCATTCTGTTGATTTGGTACTAAATCTCCAAGTAGCGTGCTCCCAGGGGCTGTGAGCATTGTCTCTCCTGTGCACACACCCACCCCCTAGAAGTGTCCCCACTAATGATCTTTGAAATTGTGCTGCTGAAGCTCACTTACACTAGTCATACTCTGTGAGGGAGATAGCACACTAACCCTTCTCCAAACCATTGCCCTTGCTCTGCATCTGAAGATGTTACAAGGAACTAGCAACTAGGAAGCACATGCAGGAAAATTGTGACAACATTGTTTGGCAAGATCTGCAATGTATTTCAAGTTCCCTGCGTATTGTCATCAATGGCTGCTGTTATTTCCTTATACTTTAAAACAGGAAAAAAAATAGGCATCTTTCCCTACTGGGAAATGTTGATTTATTAACGGCAACTACTGCAAGCAAATTCTTGTGATACTAGATGGCTGAAGTGGGTAATCTGTTTATGCAAGTTTTAGATGGATCTTCTAAGACGGTGCTAGAAACTTGAAGCCATTAAACCAGCAGAGCAGAAAATGAACCAGAAAGCAAAAAGTAAAATGTAGCACAGGAAGGGATTAAAACTGTGTGGCAGCTGTCTCAAGACTCCTCTGATAAGGTGAATGAACTAAAGAGCTCATTCGAGTGCTCTGATGTAAGAAAATGCCCATTCGTAAGCAGAAATGAGACAATTTGAAAAGTGTGATTTAAAAGTTCAATTTTTAAAATTTGTATTCTCTGTAATACTTACCCGGAAACAGGTTACTAAAAGTACTGCCACAATTTATGCTTTGATCAGTGCAGATCTATTGGATCAAATAATTAAATCTTCTGAATCTCCTAAAATGCTCATTATAGGCCTTAAAACTACTTAGAAGCAGATCAAGGAAGTGGAAACAGTACTAAATTCTGATTGAAAGAAGTAAGAAGTATGTTTGAAAGCATACAACTTAACCACAGTTAAAACATGAATTTTAATTCTCTCGTAACTCAAACTCTAGCAACGACAGAAAAGAAAATACTAAAGTGGGTATAATAGAAAGAAATTAGTCTTCCAGAGAAATAAAACATCTTTCATTATCTGGAGTTAATTTTGTGACATGATTAAGGACACTGAGATAGGGTACAGGCAGCTTTGCAGCATAAAGCCTTTGTCTATCCAGACAAATCTATACCAGCAATTACCGTTTTCTAGGGCTTTAGTTAATCAAGCACTATTCAGTTGTTCAGTCCTGTACATAACACAGAAAGATAAAACCTTATAACCTAGGTAGGATATACTTCAAGAGTCAATTCTTGAGCTTTGAAAAAGCATCTTCTTTGACTGAAGTCAAATGAATTGGTCTCATGTTTAAGTACTATTAAATATGCCACATAAAGGACTGTATATTACAGAATACCTCAAATATATAATACACAAGATCTGTAGTCTCCAGACAGCAAAATTTTTTTTCTGTGAGGAGTCAGGAAGACCAATTGTATATTTGATGCCAGAAAATATACACGTTTACAGTTTTCTCTGACATACAACAGAACTTTGCCCAGAGGACTTCTGTTATTAATTCCTCAGTCAAACCTAATAGCTTGGTCAAATGATTATGAGAATCCCACATGAGATTTTGTATATGTTATAATCCTTCTCGGTGTTGAAAAGGCTTTGTCTTGATTATGGAATAAAACTATTTTCCACTTGAAGTCTTTGGATATTGCCATATCTCTCAACTACTTGGAGTTGTTTTACTATTAGATTCTTGTTTTCATGCAAATTTTTATAGACCATAATCAAAGTATTGTTTATATTATCTTTGATAAACTAAATACTGAAGTTGAATGCATCTATCTCATTAAGTTTTCCGCTATGGAAACATTCTTAAATAATTACACTAGATCTTCCCTATGTTTCTACTCAACTTCATGATATTCTTTGGAAAAAAATAGATAGTATCGTTCTTTTACAGTAATAAAAGAAACAAAAACCTTTACATTCCTTCACTATTCTCAAAAAGAAAAAGGCTTTTTCACAAGGCTTTCTGGAAACATCGCTACACCAGTGGTTCCTCTGTAGCTGATATTTAACCATGTACTCCCAAGTTGTCTGCATCTTTACAGTAAGTCCTCCAACTTTTCAATAAAGTTTTTATTGTTCTTTCCTGAGAACAATAAATTTTGTTATGTTAAAAGCATTTGATTCACTGAATCTCCAGCTCATCTTTATTACTTGTCCAGAACTCTAGTTTTTTGTGCCATTTGCAATTTGCAAAGACTTAATAATTTCTTGCAGGTAACTGATGATATAAGATTAGACTGGAGTTAAGACCTTATTCCAATAGGATTTCACCGGAATATTTCTACACCAGTTTGTGCCTTGTGATTGCTTTCCAAGGCCCACCTAAAATTAGCAGGCTTAAATCCACTTAATATGTTCCATATTCATTCTGTAGCATTCTAGCACCTTACATAAATTTTAACCTTTGCACATTCTCAAGGTGTGCAAACACAAAGCATCAGCATGTTTAGCCTTTATCAATCAAATATGTAATCTTATCAAAACAATTTTAGGAAAGTCTAACTTTCTATCAATTCATATTCATTGACATAATATAATTGATGTAATTTACTTCAGTACTCAAGTCCCCCATCAGCTGTTGGTTTATTTTTCCCAAGATGGGTGTCAGACTGGTAGATCTATAAATACTTGATTCATCTTGTTTACCTTTTGTGAATACTGACACAACATTAACTTTCTTCTAGTCTTCTGGAATTTCTACAGTATCTATAATGCAGAGAAAAACATAATAATTTCTCCAGAAAGCTTTTTATCTACTTCTTTTAAAACTTTCATTTGCAACTTTTCCTGATCTCTTGTTTAATGTAGTACTTGTGGTTAAATACAATTAATGTTACCATTAGCATTGAAAGCATTTAAACATTAACATTACCATCACGTTTACATAAGTAAGCTGGCTTTTTCCCTTCTGAAATCAAATCTATCAGACACAGTTCCTTGGTTTCTGTTACTCTTAAAAGAGCCTTTTTATTTCCCTTGATAAGCCTATATTTTTTCTTGTATGCATGTTTCCTGTAATAATATTCTGTGTTCTTAATTTCTGATTTATATAAATTGTTCTAGCTCCTCTGATACTAATTCTGCAATGGACATGACATAAACCAAAAGTTTTAATACCGGAAGACTGCTATTTGATGTGTCATGGTGGACTGCAGAATGCACAAGGATGAAATGAAATTCAGAACACAATACTTTTTTTTTTTTAGGGGCAAGGAAGAGGGACAATGTCAGGAACCAAGAAAGTATTTGGTCCTGCCTAATATTATAGTTTGGTTTATCTTTCTTTGACTACGATCAAATATAAAATGAACATTTGCAAAGTCTAACTCCATTAATACAGTAGGTGGAGGGTGTATCTTAGCAAATGAATGAATTTGCTAAATTCATTCACCTAAAGACTACTCCAGCTGAGGAAAGACATCATGGTTCTAATAGTTTAAATACATTATTGAAAGATGTGGAATACCAAATAGAAGGCAGAGTGGATATCATTGTTGCAAAATAAAATTGTTCTTAACATTCTCACAGTAGTTTTGAATGGTACTCAGTTTTGGTCTGTTTCTGAAAATGTCTACTATATTTACATAGGATAGTCTGTTCCTAGAAACAATGATTTCTGCTGTGCTGAGTTCTTTTAACATGAATAGCCAATGAAATGGACTGGGCAAACAGATTTACCTATGCTTATTAATACAATTGTTCCAGCTCCAGTTATCTTTAGATCATTCTGATTGGTGCTATGTGG
The DNA here is from genome assembly GCA_013400335.1 of Eurystomus gularis. Lineage (NCBI taxonomy): Eukaryota > Metazoa > Chordata > Aves > Coraciiformes > Coraciidae > Eurystomus > Eurystomus gularis. Next base: position 31,048 of record VZZY01005782.1, read on the forward strand.
GCATCTTATAGCAAAGGCTTCAAACATTTAGCACAGTATATTTACTCATATTCTTAACTACAATCTCCTACTTGCTTGGTTTAGGCATGGAATGAATATGACATGGACAACAAAAGAAAGTAATCTAAGTAAGCTCTAAAGCATCTTTGGAAAGGAGGTTACCTTTGCCTTAGAAATGTCCCCCACAGGACAAAACCCGTCCTCAAACAAATAACAAACTACTTCATATTTCTATATTATCCAGCCAATATGTCAGCTTGAAAAAACATGGATCACTTAAATGAAGACCTACCTACTCTTCTGTTGCCCTCAAAGCAGTCCCTTCTCATGTGAAAGATTTCAGACTTGTGAAAACCACACCTATCTGAGAGCATTGGATTAAGAAATTTATCTCCATTCCAAACTGGTCCATAAACTGACAAAATAAACAACTATGCAACAGTAACGGGCTTCTGAATCTGATATTTTACAATAAAAATTTGAAAGACAGTCTAGGACTGCAAGATCATTATTTTTCTGAAATACCAATGGCTAGAATGGCGAAGCCTTCAAACCCATCCGACTAGCTAGTGTCACTGCCTTTCCCAACATAACAACAAAACACATCATGAAGAATGAGTTATTAAGCAGCTACATGCTGTGGTGCTTCATCCAATTTTTAGAGCAATACTGATTAAAAACTGATAAATAGTTATCTGATAAACAGAAGCTTACACCCAAGAATTGTAGCAAATACAGCTATGGGCTGTAAACCCAAGATGACATTTTGTTGAGATACTAGCAAAGATCCTATTTAATATTTCAATATCAAATGCTTTTTGGACCTATGAACAATACCATTGTCAGTATTGGACTTTCATACTGATTCAATAGGCTGATACAGATGTTGTGACTGACAGCAGTTTCTGCAGGATTATTCAAGCATAAAATTGTTGTCAAGGCAATCCTAATCAAAAGCAGCTGGGTCCATAGAAAACACATGGTGTTCATATGACGAAGCTCTTGGCATATGTAGATGCAAGCAAAGAATGATTTTATTGTACATTCATGATCAACTGAGGCACACATAAATTACTGTAATTTTTATACTGCCATTTAGCTACACTCTGCAAGAAAGAAAAAGCCCTAGTTCTACACAGAGATCAAAAGAGAAGCTATTGTCTTCCAAATTACCATTGAGCTCTAATGCAAAAATTGTACAAGTCTGTGGACTGCTGATAACATTTTGTGCTGCAGTTAGCTACTGATTGTATGAAGTACAGAAAAGTCAAAGCATAGGTGATTTAAAGTGAAAGATGTTGCAGCAGGGTTGAATTTTACTAGTTTGGGCTGAACTTTCCAATTATGTGATTAAGAGAACTGATAACTGTGAAATAGTAATGTCTAATTTCCAAGCAAATGACAAGCAAATCAGAATACCTCTTTCAGGCTATAGTTTCTTTTAAGATTTTTCATTCAAATGAAATTAAAACAGAAATGGTTGAACTTTCAGAATTGTGTGAATGGGAAGTGGGCCATGAAGTCCTATATCTGGCTCTGAAATCCATCTGTATTTTGCTAATCACTAATAAATTACTCCTCATTTATTATTTCACACTTGCAACTTAGGAATGTTCCACCCAAAATATCTCAAACAAGTTCATATGAAGTAAAAATCCTTAAAAATTCAAGTTTCAAGGTCATTGTTCTGTTTTGATGTGTACTAAAACATTGACTTGTAAAGACATTCCATTTACATTCAGGATCTCACAAACCTAAACCCAGAATTAGCCTGTTAATTCTGCTGTGCCCTAAGCAATACTGAAAAGATCTGAAGAAATCAATTGCCAAAACAAAAGCACACTTTATGATATGATAAAGCATATGAAAACAACAAAAAAGCTGTTATACAAACAGACTGCATTGAATTGTCTTCTTCGATTAAGCATCCTTAATATAATAATTATATATACTAGGGTATCCACAGCCTAACCTGTACCAGCAAATTGCACACTGGGATCATACAGTAAATTTTTTCTGCATCCATCAGCAGATTTTAAATACTATTTTGAATTCTAAATACAGTTGACATTTGTATCATTAGAAATAGAATTTCCTTTAGTTACAAAAGGTTACAAGAATATATGTCTATTCAAATGCTAATAAATAGGCAGTGGCACTTTTAATTAAACATATGTTAATGTCATAAACACAGCAGTATGTCTTCCTCAACTTTCCTTAAAAAAGGAAAAGTTAGGGTTGCTTGCCATTAAGAAAAAAGGATTAAACAAATAACTTGAAAAGAAAATGATAAAATAGTGTAGCTACACCAAGCAATACCAGAAATAACCCAGTAAATCTTAATATATGGAAGCCCTCATAAACCTTAAAGCTTAGCCATTACTAAAATGTATGTTTATAATAAAAAAAGAAAATAAGCTCAAAAGCTGAATGTAAGGGAAATAAAATGAAAGTGAAAATAAAAGGACAGCAGAGATAAGAGGAAATTTATTTTCATTTTCAAATGGGAGCTCTTTTCCATTACAGGTTCCGCAGTTGAACCAGGAAGTGCACAAACACATCTGTGTAAGGAACTGACATACACATGCCTTTGACTATCTAAGTGATAAAAGAAAGCAAGCAAGGTGTGGTAGTCCATGATATTGGAGGAAACAACAGTTAATTAGCTGTATTGAACAGAGAAGGGCAAATATTGCAAGCAAACATGCAGAAACATATTCATACAAATATATTAAAAGAATATTTCTTCATATTATTAAATGAAACTGCTGTAGTACTAGTTGATTATATGCTGTCCTTCTATAAAGGTTAATTTAACCAAGTTTTAATTTAAGCACTACACTTTGAAAGTTTTTCCTGCAATTTAGGGCAGAAGTTTTGAATCTTAAATAAAGCAGCACATACTACTAGCAGAGTCCCTTGACTCCTTACTAGAGACCTGAAAGAGACACAACATTCTAATAGGATGTGTTCACTAAAAACCTATGTTTGAATATAGTATGCGACAGATGAAGTTAATATTTTAACACTAAACCACACATATTCGAGCAGTCTACCTTTATTAGACAACAACTCTCTTTCCATGCCTGAATAATCAGATGAGAAAAAAGTTCATGTTTTGTTAAAAACAAACAAAAATCAAGAAACGCTCTTCTCATCAGTGTGAAATCTAAAAACTACTCAAAAACGTGTTAAAATTTCCACTTGACAGACAGAAATAGCATCATTTGTTACATGATCAATCAGAATTAAATAACATAACTAAGATTTTGAACACTGAACATCATTTTTACAGAACAATTCATGATTCAGTTAAAAAGAATCAAAACCTGTGGAAAAAAACTGGACACATTGAAAGAAAGGACAATTAGGTCAATGAGGTTGGAATTTGTCTCACCTAACTCTATGTTATAGTGTAGCAGTTTATTTCTGACCTAGTCACACACACATTTTTTATACTTTTTCTCAGGTCTTCAACAGTAATCTTATTGATCATATATGTTTAGTTTAGAATAAGATGAATTGTGCCCTAGACTTCGTTGACATGATTTTTGCTCACACTAAGGCGAAGCCAGTGCAATTAGCATCAATATGTATGCCTATAGCTGGTCAAGGAATTCCACTTAGGCTCTGTATGAATATTATGTTTAATAACCTCTGCCCTTCTCTCCGTATATATTTAATAAAACCAAAGTACAGATGAACAATCTAAGCACTTCAGTAGATTTAACTCTGTTAAAACACTCCTTGCATTTGAAGCTGGGTTCACCTCACTAATGGCATAAGACATCCGGCATACTGTGCAACATACTGTCACCACTCTCTACGTACCTAGAGACCATCTTCAGCTCCTTTATAAGCTGATGTTAAGGCAACAGATCTGCATTAGCTTTTACTCTCAGTATTTGCAGACTGTAGACTCATCGCACAGAAGCACAGTTAAAGGTTGCAAAGGTGACAAAATGCACTATTGAATTATTAGAAAAAGCACAATACATGAAGACAACACAATATATAACAGGGCACGAAGTACACTTAAAAAGAATAAAACAGCTCTGAAAATAAAAACTCCGAATACGTCACGTATTTCAACAGAAAAACATAAAAAAACAATTTAAAATGAAAGAGAAAGAGCTCTGCACTTCAGTCAGGTCCCATCAATGATCTTTTTTAAAATTCTAATTGCATGTGAAACACATTTTATTACACTAATGCATATTGCATAAATTCAATGTGATTTGCCTGATGAGAAACTAGTGCAAACTTTTTAAAGCCATGCATTAGTAGAATTTAGAGATTTGGATAAGTCTTACTCATTTCCATTGTAGTTCTTTCCTTTCAGTTTACTCTTACTTTTTCCTTACCGTTCTTATTTTTACAAAAACCCCACAAAGAATAATAGAAAAGATGCTGGATTAACTGCCAGGCTCAAAAGGTTGTGGTCAGCAGCACAAAGTTGGCAGCCAGTCACCAGTGGAGCCCTTCAGGAATCTATATTGGTGTCAATATTGTCTAAAGTCTTCATTAAGTACATAGAAGATGAGACAGAGCACACCCTCAGCAAGCTTGCTGGTGATAAAAAGTTGGGAGGAGTGCCTGGTACAACGGATGGGTATGTTGCTAGAGGGACCTGGACAGGCTGGACAAATAGGACAATAGGTGTCTCTTGAAGTTCAACAAAGGGAAATGCGAAGTCCTGCAAATGGGCAGCAATAACCCCACAAACTAGTCAGGACTAGGGGCTGCCCATCTGAAAGCACCTTTCTGGAGAAGCACCTGGGGTCCTGGTGGATACCACTTTAAATATAAGTCAGCAGTGTGGCCTTGCAACAAAGAAGGCCGATGGCATCCTGGGCTGCATTAGCAAGACTGTTGTCAGCTGGTCAGGGAAGGAGATCCTACTCAGCACTGATGAGAGAACTGCAGTGCTGGGTCCAGTTCTGGGCTCCCCAGTACATGAGAAACACGGACATAATGGAGACCTTGAGATCAATGATCTAGTCCATCTCCAGATGTTCCTTTTGAGGGACTGTCACCTTTTCTGTGATTCTGTGGTACTTGTGGCTGCCACACTCTAACATACCTTCCTGAATCTCTCCATCTCATGCCATCTTCCTTTCTTCCTCCTTCAAAATTTACCCTGAATTACCACATCATTTTCTGATTTCTTTCTCCTTCCTGCCTTACTCTTTTATGCCAAAGACCTTGCCAGACTGGCTGCTTTCTGCAACTCTACCTATTCTAATTTCAGAAGTATCCAAGCTGGGCTGAAATTGTCAGGAGCAAGTTTCATCGGCTGACCAGAAATATTCTATCACTTCTTAGGTAAAAAGAAAAAGAAAAAACAAAAAGACTGGAAATGGGTAGCTCGATTAAAATTTTCCCCCAAAGAAGAATTTTCATTCTTTGTAATGACAGTGCCAGTGAAAGGAAAATAAGAAAATTTATGCTTTCTACCATGCTGTCACCCATACATACATTCAGTATTGGGAAAAACTCCATTTTCCTTCTCCACCCTTCAGTGTGCTAATTTCTTGTGATCCCTTTATCACTTCAACATGTTTATGCTACTACTCCTTCAAAACACGTGCCTATTACATTAACAGTGGCTATTTCCCTAAGTTGTCTCTCATCTCGTGTCTAAGACTGTAAGCTCTTTAGGACAGCTGCCAGTATTTTGTTCTCTGACAGCACAGGGGTCTTTTAGCTATTAAGACTGTACTAATGATAGATGATCTTGTCTGTACCTTGACCCAGATACACACTTTTTCTGTTCATCACATTTTCCAAGTACATTGGATTTAAGATGTAGTGTAAAATATTCAGAGGCAACATTAAAGACTTTGCCATAATGATGGCTCCCAATGACATGTTTTCCCCCCTTGGAAAGATCTATTCCTTCTTCTCCATTGATAACAAATGATCTAACTCAAGCTGAATACATAAATATATAAAATCACCCCAAATCTTCAAGACTTAATTTGTGATAATGATAATGTGGTCATGGAGAGTGCTTTTTAACTTCAAATAGCTTTGGAAAATATCAATATTTAGGCATATACAATGACTATAGGGATATCATTTTACATGGGTATAATCTTGGACACACACTCCAGATTAAAAAAGTCCAAGTGAGGGATAACAACTTTAGTGGACAGGACATATAATAAATAAATAAATGAAGAATACAGATGAAAGAAGGATGTCAAATAATGGAACTCATTGAAAAGTTACCATATGTTGAGAATGGCATCATCCATTATGTGTCTGCCAACATAACTCTTCATGATGCTTCATTCCCCTAATGATTTCTCAAGTTCCAGCCTTCTAATAATTCTAAAAGTTTGTTTAAAGGGGTAAAAAAAAAACCAACTTCAACAGAATGAGCAAAATGACCCTGTATTTTATGTTTTCTCTTTAACACATAGTTTAACCACCAGGAATCATTTATGAAAGGTTTTAAAGGAGTCCACTTACATTGTGGGTTGCACAGTCTTCATTATTTATTGCAATAACACATGCTGGCAACATGTCTAAAAAAATAGTCACAGAATAAGCAACGTAACAAATTGCTGCTTTTGCTCTTGAATCAGTTTGTATACTATATAATCTTCACTGCATAGTACTGCAGATTTCCTGATGACATTTTGTTTGTTGGAGCGGCTAAGGGTATGCAGAACCACTGAACTGAAGTCTTGACCAGTGTGCTGTGACTGACATGTAATTCACCATTTAACTACTGCGGTACATGATATACTGAAAGTGATATGAACATGACCCTCTCCTCAGTGTATTTGAGATCAAGTATTAATCTTCAGCAGAGAGATTTAAAATACTGTAGAAAAATCTTTTGTTCCAATGATCACAAGCACAGGGACTCAGTAAAATAATTTATTTCTAGTTATGAAAGATGAAATAGTTAATTCTATTCATTAGTACAACTATTCCCACAGAACTGCATATTACTATCAGAATATTTTACCTTTGCAGTGATCATTTACAAATGTACGAACTCACACGGTGCAGTACATTCTGAGGTTATTCTGGCTTTCAGAAATCATTTTGCCCTTAAAAGTTCTATCAAGAAAATATAAGACATAGAACAGCTGAAAAGGAAAGAAAATCCTACTTATAATTTTTTTTAATTTTCATGTTTAACAGAAAATTTATTCCTTTTGCCTACCCAAATTTTTCTTCTTTTTTTTTTCTAAAAAAAAACCAAACAACCCACTGCACATACATGACTGATTCTACACAGGATAACTTACATCAAGGATACTATTCTACTGCCGGTCACATTAGTCCTGACCTATGATAACTGTATTTGCATTTTGTTAGAACGGGGCACCTTTCTTTGAATGCCACTGATTGAATGTGGCTTTTGCCAGTTGTTGAATATGGATCTCAGTATTTTTGGAAATTACAGAATCACTGAATTGTAGGGGTTGGAAGGGACCTTTGGAGACCATCTAGTCCAACCCCCCATGCTAAAGAAGGTTCTTCTAGATCAGGTTGCACAGGAATGCATCCACATTGGTTTTGAAAGTCTCCAGAGAAAGAGACTTCACAAACTCTCTGGGCAGACTATTCCAGCACTCTATCACCCTCACATGAAAGAAGTTTTCCTCATGTTCAGATGGAACTTCCTCTGTTCTAGTTTGCGCCTGTTGTTCCCTGTCCTCTCACTAGGCACTACTGAAAAGGGAATGGCCCCATCCTCTTGACACCTGCTGTTTAGATATTGATAAGCATTGGTAAGATCCCCTCTCAGTATTCTCTTCTCCAGACTAGATAGACCTTGGTTTCTCAGCCTTTGCTCCTAAGAGAGATGTTCCAGTCCCTTCAGCGTCTTTGTAGCCCTCCATTGGACTCTCTCTAGTAGTTCCCTGTCTCACTTGAACTGGGTGCCTAGAACTGGACATCGTACTCCAAATGTGGCCTTACTAGGGCAGAATAAAGGGGGAGCCTCATAGTTAACTTATTGTCCATCACGACTCCTCTCCACAGAGCTGCTTTCCAGCAGGTCAACCCCTAACCTGTACTGGTGCATGGGGTTATTCCTCCCTGGCTGCAGGACCCTATACTTGCCCTGTTCAACTTCATTAGATTCTCTTCACCCAACTCTCCAGCCTGTCCAGGTCTCACTGAATGGCAGCACAGACTTCTGTTGTATCCGCTACTCCTTCCAGTTTTGTATCATTAGCAAACTTGCTGAGGGTGCACTCTTCATCCAGGCCATTGAACAAGACTAGACCTAGTACTGACCCCTAGGAAACACTGTTAGTTACAGGCCTCCAACTGGACTTTCACTACTGATCACAACTGTCTAAGCTCTGTCATTCACCCAGTTCTCAATCAGCCTCACTTGTCCACTCACCTAACCCATGCTTCCTAAGCTTATCTATGAGGATGTTATGAAAGACTGTCAAAAGCCTAGCAGAAGTTGAGGCAGACAACTTCCACTGCTGTCTGCTCATCTACTCAGCTAGTTACACCATCATAGAAGGCTATCAGATCGGTCAAGCATGGCTTTCCCTTGGTTAATCCATGCTGACCACTCCCAATAACCTTCTTTTCCTCCACAGGCTTAAGGATGACCTCCAGGATGAGCTGTTCCATCACCTTCCCAGGCATGTAGGCAAGGCTGACTGACCTGTAATTTCCTGGGTCCTCCTTCTTGCCCTTTTTAAGACAGGAGTGACACTGGCTTTCCTCCAGTCATCAGGCACCTCTCCTGTTCTCCATGACCTTCCAAAGATGATGTCAGATTTTGGGCTGTTTGTCAATTAACATCAATATGTGTCTTTTCAAATACCATTGTACGTCTAACATAGAATACATGTTATGTATATGTACATGTACATATATAATATGTATACATGTACATACATTTATATTTACACACATATTCTATGAAATTAATCCAGGAAGCCACAATGTGTAAAGCTGAGGAAACTCCTGAATAGGCCATTGCTTTTGTGTGCAACTGGATTTCTGATGTTTTCTTACTTATGCTGACATAAAAACTGCTTTGTACTACTGACCTTGGACACAAGACAGTTCATATATCTTGTCAGGGATCTAATTCAAAGCCTGATGGAAAGACTCACACTGGGTTTAAGGCACCTTGGAAAATCCTTCAAATTTACACAGCGTAAGATAAAAGCTTTTGAATAATGCATTTTAAAGCTTAAGAATATCTCTTCTTCAGGTATTTTTTCCAATCACCAGATCATATTTTGTAAATAATGAATCACTCTTTCCATACAACATTCCCCTTTCTCTTCTGAACGTGACAACAGGTTACAGCAGGAAAAAACTTTTAAATGTATTTGTAAGTATCGAAACATATATTTTCATAAATAACTTTTGACATTTTTCCTATTCTCCCATGCTTCATTTCTTTCATCATAGAAACAAAAGTACTCAGAATATTTTCTTCCTTTCTTTCTTTCTTTCTTTGGTAACAAACACAAAAATAATGTAACAGTTGTTTTGTAAAGCAATCTCATTATAATTAGGATATAATTCTCCATAAAAACATATGCCGCTTATAATAAAGTGCTGAAACAAAGAGATATATATATAGATAGAGAGGTAGACATAGAGGTATCTATCTATAACAAAGATAGCAAAGATGTATCTTAAGGAAATACTCCACATCTGCAAGGTACTTTTTTGTTATACTATCATCAGTTAGTGCACATCCATTAACAATGCTAAACTTACTCCATCAGAAGTGGTTCCCAATGAGCAGTTTTCAGCATCAGTAGAAAGGTCTCTGTTGTTTCACAGCTCTGACTTTTTTTGCTGTGGCTGGTTTTGGCTTGTTTCGGGAAGGGGTTTGATTATGACTAAATATACAAACTGTATCCCTTCATACACAAAAGTAGTCATACCTTGTGAGATGCTAGACCACTCTTCAGCAAATTTACAACCTTCCTTTGAAATTTCCAGTACAGTGGCCACATATTTAAAATGTGAGCTTAAACAAATCCTGTTGACCTTCCCAAATACTTGCCAAGATTTTATTTGCAAAGGACTATCTTTTACCCACACAGTAAAGGCTGTTATTTCAGTCTGAAGACTCATTTAAGCAGAATAATTGGCATCAATAGCACTTACCTGATTGTGTGGAATGGAAGTCATATAGCTATTTTCCAGCTCTAAACCATGCAATAGCCATTTTAAAAAAATAATGCAATGTTTGAAATTTATGAAAATTGGGTTTTCACTAACAATGCTTTTGTAAGAGGCTTCTAGACACAAGTAGCACAATTTGCTACATTGTTTGCAGTTAAATGAAATGTGCCATATGTAATTATTTATAGAGAGATATTGCATATAGACTAGGAGTTTAGACTAGTTGATATGAAATAGGTTAGCCACTATAAAAATTAATCAGGTCATGAGTATTGCATTCTGTCCTAAAAGAACAACAAGCCTCTTTTCACTAAGAGAAATCAGTTACGTGACTATCATACCCTTACCAACCTATTGAAAAGACTAAAAGAAATCAATATCACACAGAAAGATGGATTGAGCATGAATCAAAGTGGCAGGCACATAACCAAGCAGACATGGAATTAAACAAGGGGAAAAAAAAACCAAAACAACAATAAAATAAAAACCAAAACAAAACCCAAGCAAAACCAACAAAGATTGTCGCTTAACCTGTTTTGTCAGAGCTGGTATTGATGGTATTGGTAGTGATGGAAGTGAAGGTAGTCTTTGCGCTGTCCTTGGTAGTAACAGATTTCTGCTTATTTTTCATGGCTTCCAGTGCTTTGAGCTTCTTGGCATGTTTAGTGCCTTTGTAGTGGGCCGCAGCCTGGCTCTACAAAGGAGAACAAAATGAACCATGCAATCAGGCTCATTTCTAAACTGGCATTCTCTGTATTAGTACAAATACAGACTACCTTTCAATAAGGGGTACCATTCACATTATCCAAGTAGTGATCAAACAGAAAATTATATTTAGAATGATGCTTGGAAAACAATGGAAAAAATATGCAAGTGATTCCAATTAAATAAATACAGTATATTACTGTATAACAGTGTATTACTTTCAGACCAAAATAAGGTTGATTTAGTAAGTCTACCATTAGTTCTTCTATCAAGACTTTTTTTTGTTTTCACATTAAAAAAAAAAAAATTCTCAGGCAACAGAGAGGAAAGTACTCTCCTCCCAGTAGTTTTGCACTTTTCCAGTTTCTATTTCAAACTAGAGATTTTGTCAAAGCTTCCTTCAAAGGACAGTTTACTATTAACAGTGGTATCAGGAACTTCTCAGCAAAGACTGACAGTAAAAAACAAACACAAAAAAACCCCCCAAACCAAAACCAAAGCCCAAACAAAAAAAAATCAAAACATAAAACACTCTCTTTAAAGCCCATCACCAAAGATTTAACTGAATATGAGGCAGATATGCAATTAGCTATCCTTCTTAAAAAAAGAAAAGGATTACTTTTGTAGAGCTGCTACAAAAGGTAGTGTTTGAATTCAAAGCCAGGAGCATCTTTTCCACAGAGAAAGCTCACACAAAGCCTATCACAGCCCCAAATATATTTTGGCTACTTGGTGTCACTAACTTAAAATATATAGGAAAGGTAAATGTTTTCTGTTGTTGAATCAGAAGAAAAAAACACATGTATGTAAATTAGTGGCTTCAAACTCAAAGGACCAATGGGATAAAATGACGCAGTCACTTGACTCATTAAGCCACTCTTACACATAGAAAAATTCTGCATTTTCTGACATCTATTAGTCATTAGATCTTTATTTAATGTTATTTAATGTGCTAGATTTTTGGGCAGAGAGAAAGTTCTAGTGAATATCACAGTAAGAGTGTATATCAATTAATCTTGAGATTTATGACTTTCAACTTTCATGAAAAGTCATGATTCCTTCCAGATGCCTGAGATGAGAAGCTCAAGGTCAGTAGGAAAGAAGTAAGATACCTTGCCTAAACCAATAAACACATATATGTGTACGTGTATACATGCATAGATATACACACATGCATATGCTCTTGTTGTATATTTAGATGCATCATTCAGTTTGGTTGAAAAGCCAGTTTCTCTATGCCAAAAATAATGTAAATGTTGTATTAGGTACCCTTATTGAAAGAACACTGGACAGTGAACTTATTAATTAGAAACAACTTGAACAGAAACAGCACAATCATGCACCTTTTATGATTCCCAACACATAACATTGAGACATACTGTAAAGCCAAATACAAACAGTCAAGAGATGTTAATTATTGTTATACTGAGAGACCAGTGTCAAGTAACAATGATGCATTAAAAATGACATTGTACGGTACACCCTCGTGTCACTATCCTGTCAATTAGTTTTACACTTTCTAGTCAAATTACCAATCAGTTCCAGATTCTGACTGCACTTTTTTCCCTAATAGTGTCTTGAAATATCAGAAAGGTAATCAGAATGTGGTCCTTACTACTGGATCATGAATGTTGATATCATTTTGATTCTCAGCTCAACTTTCTTCACAAAATTTCTGGCAGACCACCTCAGGTTTATGTTTCCTGCACCCATAGTACTCTTCCCTCCAAATTCTCACAGCTACAGCTCCACAAACCTCAACTCAAGCAGCATGTTGGATGCATAAGAAATATACGAGGGCCTATGTAGACATTGGTGACCTTTTCAGTGTTCTGAAATATATGAATGAAATTGCTCCAAAGTAGAAACACATCGCTTATATTTACAAGTATGATGGCTGCTACACAGAGTTGTCCATTACTTACTTCCCCCAGAGCACTCTCAGTTTACCCAGCCTCTAAAAGGACCTTTATACCTTTTTCATTTCAAAGTTTAAGTCTCCATCCTCTGTGGGGGCATGAAGCCATCTGAGCTTGTTTCAATATAACTGTAGCTGGCTTGTTAACTATAGTTCTCTGTGAGAGCAGACAGATTGCTCCTAAGCATTTAACCAGTTCCAAATTAGCTTATGCTGAACTTTAACAACTGAACTGGAACCTAAAAAAAAAAAACCAAAACCAAACTGTCATTATTTTTCCTTGCAGAAGTAAGATGTAGGAAATGGAAAAATATCCATAAACATCTTTTTCAGCACAGCATCATAACATAAAAGAACTAAAAGAATCCTCACTGCTTAAATGGCATTTATTTGCAGCTTATAAAACTCATTACTTAAATGGTATTTACTTGTAGGTTAAATAAAAAAATAAGATAGATCATAAAATGCAATTATTCCCAGCTTTCATGCAGAATTAAGAAATACTGAGAAAAAGAAGAAGAGTGAAAGTCAAGTTAGTCCTACTTTTTGGTGCCAACCATGATGCTTAACTCATGAAGAGACTGTATCCTTTGAGAATGGTGAGAAGGAGTGTACTTCTGGAACACTTCAGAGTTCGAGTTCAACAGTTGCAAAATGCAAGATAATATATACATGTTTAAAAATTACCTTACCAAGTTGTGCTCAGATGAGTTATGAGCAGAGGATGCAGATGAAATCCTGCATCTACAGAAGTCGATAGAAATCAAAGGAGGATTTCCCTTTCCATGTTTTGTAAAGGGGTGCTGACTTTTATAATTGCTTGTCTTGATGGAAGCCAGTGCCCTTTGAGAAGCAACTATTTTACCTAAAATCAGATGTTCTCTCAAATGAAAGAGATTCAGGAAAATACTCCCTATTACTACAGAACACTTCATAATCATAGTCACTCAGTTATCCTAAAACCTCTCTAATATTAAATTCTGTTTCATACTATGATAACAAAAGAACACATTAGAAGAATACCTTAAGAAAGAGCTTACTTTCTTCTGTCATAGTTTCCAAGTTTGCTTCTCACATCATAGTTTCCATGTTTGATACACAGAATTAACCCTAGCACTGTGAAGACAAGTCACTGTCAGATAATATACGACCCAGTCAGTGATAAAGCATGAGAAATATGTCAAATATCGCTGGTGCAACATTGAAGTGAACTTTAAGAAACTATATTCGTTCTTGAAAAAGATGTCTAACAAGAAAGTAAAGGGTAGATTATTACTTCATATCTGAAGTTGAAAACTCAAGCACCCTTAACTAAATTTTGAAGGCTCTGTTCCTGCAGATTACATGTAGCCAGACTTTGGCCTATGGAAATTACTTCAAGGAAATGGCAAGATATCCAAAAAGCAAATCACTTTTCAAGGTTATTTGTAGTGAAGTCCTGCCTATTTGAGCAGTACAAGTCAGTTTAAGCATCTCTTTTGCAAAACAGCATATTTTCTCCAGTTTCATGTATCCATCTTGAACAGTTAGGGACCACTGTAATGCTTACATTTTGTATCTCAAAATTCCCAAATTGTTAGAATATATAAAGTGTGTTTGTCTATATAAACATTTATTACATACATATATATATATGCCATAAACACATATATATATGTTATAAATACAGACATACACATAACATAAAAGAATAATAAATTATATATGTGGATGTGAACAATTAGAAACATTAGCCATAGTGTCAAAATTCAGCTGTATTTTCTTTGCTTACATGCAATACTGTACCACTATTACCATAAGGTCATCATATTACCAAGCAAATTTCAATGTGTTTACAATGAGAAAGATGAAATAATTTAAACAATCCAGACTATTCTCTCACAATTTACAGTCATCATATCTACATGGAAGCTTTCAAAATAGGTTTGTCTGCCTAACTAATGTACTTCAGTGAATCATATGTCTTCTCACTTAAGTTCTTTAGGCATTAGTCCAACAAAAACATTGTGCTTAATTTTGTGCATTGAGACAAAAAAGGACCTCATGCTATTCTCAGAGAGTTTTCAACTTAGCAGCACTGCATCTTCTACCCCTTTCATAGACCTCTTGGTCCACCTCAAATTACCTCAGTCTTACAGATTGTTTTCCTGTCCCAGTCATTCCTTCTAGGCAATACCTTCAAAACAAAAGCCAGCTCAAAGAAAAGAACTTCTTTTAAAAAGTCTAGTGAATATGTTCCACTGATTCTTCCTCATAAAACCTCAATCCAACTATCCTGCATAATGTCTTTCTCATTTCATAACGCATTTTGAAAGGCTTCCATTGTGGAGAGTGCACTGCTCCATGCTGTCATTTGGCCAATTAGTAGCAAGGCTGCAGTCTGTCTGCACTCTTAGAAAGCCCCAAACAAGGGCTGAGAGTGCTGAAAAGTCTTTTTTGTCTGTCTGAGATTTCAGTAGGTCATATCATATCTTTGTTTTTACCTGCTACTGGATGTTACCATCACCTTTGCTGTTATTCCCAGTACAACAGTAGCAATTTTGGATAATACATTGGTAACCAATGTCAGGATCCTCCAGAGTAAGAACCTCTAAAAACAAAAAATTCGTTTCCTGGTTCAAACTAATACTGTCAGTGAGCTGTGCACATATGGAAAGTAATAATACACATCTTCATAAGACAAGAGGGTTTCTGTCCTTGGTGAAGTGAGAGAAATTCTTTATGAGAGGCCTATGCGAGATATTGTTTTAACCTCTGAGTACAGAGAAGCTGAGCTTTCAAGAAGTACTTCAAATACAATTTTACAGATGTTCTAAGCCCACGAGAAAGTGACAAAAATACAAAGACCTTATTATTTTTTGGAAGAAGCAACATATTTTTTTCTAATGACTCCAAAGCCTGGCCAGTCAGTGATGACAGCACTGCTCAGGGAAGGCTGCAGCATGCAGCTGAGACATCTGTATACTACCAGGTATGTGCTATTTATGTAACTTGATCTGATCTCTACAGAACTTCTCCAGTAAGTAAACTGAAGAAGTTTACAGAGAGGCAGTCTAACAGCCGTGAGATGTCTAAGAGTTGGTTCTGTCTAGGGCAGGGCTTCTACTGTGAGCCGACATGATAAAACAAATAGAGAATTGTACGGCCTTTTGCACTGAGATATATCTATGCAATTTAGTGGATAAGCTTTTATTTGAGGCTATTTTAAATTTTCAAAAATAATTTCTTACAAGGCTTACAGTTTTGTTTGCCCAGTAAGTATAGACAGGAAATTCAGGACCACTCAGTAGTCCTATGATTACTTTCTAGAAAACAAAGGAACTCCATGGATTTCAGCAGAGCCTCACAGACTGACAAGAAAAAAAACAAGCTGAGTACCTGTGCAAGCCTTTGCAGAATAGCAGGTTAAGTGAAGACATATAATGTAATTTTAAAAGATGATTCCAGGATGATGACGTCTCATATTGAACAACAAAAATATCCCGATTTCTGTCTGATACGTACAATCTGCAGTCAATTACAGTGCAGATAAGCATTGCTTGTTGTCATTTCTTCCTTCTGCTAAGCTTACCCTTATCTTCTGAATTGTATAATTTCAAATTTTTGTGCACTCTATCATCAACAGCACTTCATAATACAGAGCCAGAGATCTAATTACATTATGCACTCAGATGTGTGTAAGGGCGTGTGTAACATGGCTTCTTTCAAATATGCTCTGAGAGAAGGCTTTTGCCCCCTAAACTATGACTTTTCAATTTGCCCCTTTCCCTACAGCCAAATATACAGTAACAGAGCAAGTACCAAAGAGGATCTTTCCGTAGAAAAGAAAACATTTCTTCATTACTATGGAAGAATAAAATGAATGTCCCAGCTTGTTAATTCCCAGGTATTTAATTTTCTCTTTACATGGGAAGAAAAACTTTCCCAACCCTCTCCCTGTGCTTGGGCTCCTTCCAGAGCTATGTCAGCATCTTTCACTCCTTTAAGCTGCTAGTTTCTGTGTAAGAGGTCATGGCTAGGTATACAAAGTACTACACAAAACTTTGAATGTTCTGACATTACTTACTGTTTACACTGCAGTTATATTTTCTCTCCTTTCTACAAACTTTTTTTCCCTCTACCTCGCATTACATTGAAATGGGAAAATCTATTTTTTTCCATTGACCAAAATCAAATAATGAAACTACAAGTGAAACCAGCTGCATTTCTACAAACGTTAATGGGTAAGAGTAGCCCCTCTGAAATCAACAGGACATTTTATATGCTGAAGTATTTTAGGACAAATTCCTAAGATATTTCAGGTTCAGTCACATGAGCTTTTACATTTCTCACCTTCTTTAGTCAAGCACAGGTTATGAGGTTCAAAACTGGAACAGCTATTTGAAACTGTATGGCGTGTAATATAAAAAAGGTCAAACTAGACAGGTATAAGATCCTTTTCTGATTTTAAAACCTAAGACATCATTTCATGTTTCCAATTTTTTGGGGGGCAGAGATTACTGAAAGAGCAAAATTTCCAAACGGTACTGAAATTTAATGCTGAGACTCCAAACTCTTTGGTGCAGGAAAATCCCTTCATAACTATTCACAATAATTATTAATATATTTATTGCTCTTTATTGTTTTTATGCTGTTCTTTCTTTTGTTATTGCTCAATGCTGATTCCCCTCAATCTATGGTAACTGTAACTCAAATAAAAGGAGGAAAATCCCAAACTTCTCACATCTAAGAATCAAGAATTACGGAGATCTGCTATATGTAAATTAGTACAATTAAGTCAGTTATCTTTAAC
This sequence comes from Eurystomus gularis, assembly GCA_013400335.1. NCBI lineage: Eukaryota > Metazoa > Chordata > Aves > Coraciiformes > Coraciidae > Eurystomus > Eurystomus gularis. The sequence continues at coordinate 48,606 of VZZY01005782.1, forward strand.
AGTTTTCCATCCATGTCCAGCAAATGTTGGAATGCTTCTGAAGTGATTAAGAAGCACTGTAGTTTAATAAGAGAAAGTTAATTTAACCTAGCAGGCATTATTTTAACACCTGAAGAAATGCTGCCTTAATTCACACAGGATTTGTGTGAAATGAAAGACTTTTTGTTTCTTTTTTATAAAATTTTAGCCATAGACTATCGATGGCTCAATAACCAAGAAGAGATTATACTATCAGAACTAATGAGGTATTAAAATACCTCAATGAATAATCAAGAGTATGCAAGATTTCTCTTCCTTCTAGCCTTTAAAAACATTTCATTTAACAGTTGCCATTTCCACAAGCTGATATGTAAAAGCATAGATATAAAAGCCCCTTTAAAAGTTTTATACTGAGATGTGAGTTCAGAACAAAATATTCCTCTCTAGACTTCTGAAGAAAAAGAAAGTATCAGGGGAGAAACATGGCAAGTTTGCACAGAGCATTCATGGTAAAAAGGATCTCCTGAAAAAGTCTGCACGTTGGACATGCAAATGTGGCACAAGGAGATTAGGCAGGGCTAAGGAAAAGCTAACATGTCTACCCTGGTCACTACAAAATTACTTCTGGAAAACTGTTTTCTGTAAAAAGTTGTAGAGATTTCTGAGTCCTCTTTGAGTAAAATGAAAATAAGAATCTTTAACTTCATCTCCAAGGATGGACTGAAATTGTGAAAAGTTGTCAGTTTACACTTTCAATGTCTCACTTCTGTGATAATTCTCAGTATGCTTTGCAGCACCCCAAGATCACGTGATGGAGGACATCCTGCTGAAAACTTCTTGCTACGGAAATCTCCTGGTAGGTTTGTAAGCTAGTGTTGTACATTTGGGGTATATAGACTGACATCACTTTTGGCACAATAAGCTCCAGGATGCTTTCTGGAGTTCAACCATCAATAAGTACAGGTGAAGCAGCAATATGGTACAGCTATGTGTCTTCTGCTCATAACCTTATGACTTTAAAAACCAAATCCTAAAAAATATTTTTCTTTAATATATTATGCTCAACACTACTATTAAATTGCATAATACAGTAAGTGCTTTTTCCCTTGGGTATGTAATAACAATTTACTTTTTGCAGACAAGTCCACAAACATGATTAGCTTTTGCAAATTGCTTCTTATTCTGTTACTGGTAAGTAATTTTTATATTCTTGCACTGTAAACAGATGCTATTTTCCACTACATATTCAGCAGTAATGAGCTAATTCAATGTCTTAAAAACAACAAAAGATCTTCAAGAATAAGCTATTTGCTTCAATAGCCCAAGCTCCATTGAAATATATGTTGAAATCACCCATGATAGGAAGTTAGCAAGTTACTTGTTGCAAAAGAATAACTTTCTTTAGTTCATTTATTCAAATCCTTAATGTGTTCTGCTACCTTCCTAACATGCATATTGTTGATTAACTCTGCCATATTGATTTGGAAATTATTTTTTGAGGACAGCTAATATACTTCATTGCTTTTCTCATGAAGGAATGACATTTTGGCAGGAGCTTTACAACTATTTCATGATACACTCCCATGAATACATTATACACCAAAATCTAGAAACAATGAACCATGCTGTTTTCATTGCCCTTTGGAAATTGCAAAGACCACCTTGCTGGGAGGAAAAAAAAGAAATTTAGCAAGCATGTTAAGTTTAGATCATGTGGGTGAAATCCTGGTGCCATTTAAGTCAACCAGAATGTTGACATTTATTTCACATTGGACTGGAGACTGAAAGCAACTGCAATACTCCACCTAGACCCAGTGGAAAGAATTTAAAGGTGGATGGACAGTCTTATACTGAGCCAAGGAAACAATATATACAGCATCAAAGAGACACATCAGTTGAGCAAAAAAAGCCATGCTTTCACCGCCAAAGCTGTTATATGCAACTTGGAATATACTACTTGTCTACCCTCAATATAGCATTTGTTTGGGTAACGCTACATTCTCTTGGTTGGTTACTCATACTTAGCTGCTACTGGTATGTTGTACACACATACACTACAAAATACTGACAAAACAAAAATTGAGAACACCCAGAACAATTTCACTGAAATGGAAATGATTTCATTTGTTTCTCTGCTCTTTCTTTATTAGTTTCTACTTAACACTGCTAGAGACAAACACATAATTTAAGTGATCTGTACAGGAATATTTCCCTGTTTCTTTTATATTACAGCAAACTTGTTTCTGAAAAGTATGTGTGTGTATATACATATATGGCTATACACACACTACAGGCAGCCTGCCATCTCACCAGAAATATTATATTAGATGGAAAGGTTTCCATTGTGAGTACCCTTGATATATATATATCCAGCAGACATCCAGCTATAAAGCTACCAAAGACTCTCACATTTTTGTCAGAGAGAGATGTAATCAGTTGTCTTGTGTTTTTTACTGGGTTGCAGATAATCTGCGCAGAAGTTTATGAACAGATATAAAGCCACAGCATATATCAGAAACACTACATAATGCTATCTAAGGAATAAAACATCAGAAGAAGGCAGATAACCCCTAGAACTCTCAGTCTTAACTGAATCTGTGTGACTATATTTCCATTTTAAAGCAATTATATATTTTTGATCCTGGAGCCAAATTACACCCGAGCCCACCCCATAATAAAAATACAACCAAAATGTAATAAAAATAAACTTAATTTATCTCCAAAATACAGTGCTTTACCCTATGAATAATTTCAATAATGACAATTGTTCCAACATGAATGAACCTTAGACAGACAAAAAAACCAAGGACCCTACCTTAAAAAGAACATTAAAGGTATGAGTTCAAACAGTAGATAAGGAAGGGTAATACCAGACAGCAAACACTGTCCCTGTAAAAGCAAGTACTTTCAGGTGTAGGTTGCTATGATCTATCAAGATTATGATAAACATTGCCAATGAGTCATCTTACTCTGCCTGAGAAGAACTGTTAACTCTCCCACGGCATTTTCCTGGCTTTCAGAGTTCATGGTGGCCCTAGCGGCTGGAAACAGGTTGGCCCTGTTCCATTCGCCTCAGAGTATTGTGAGGCCCCCACTCCCAGCTCTGGCTGAAGTGCGTCTGTATGCCACCTACTCTGCCAGACAAATCATAAACTAGATAAATGATCACCATTTAATGATACACACTTTTACTGAGTAATAAGAGTTTTGAACTATGCAGCACTGTGACTGTACTCAAAGAAGGGGTGAGAGTAGATTCTCAGGTACATGGATAGTAAACTTTGAGAAGTTACACTCTCCAAACAAGATTCCAAAGGCCATCAGGACAGATGCATGAATGTCAATCATGTGTAGTAAGTGATGTATGACAGCTTGCAGGACTGTTGCAATACCATTTACAGATGAATAGGACAACTAGGCTAAGCTTAAGGACAACTGGCTTTAGCACCCAGAGTCCTACCAAGTCTAGTCATTATTTAACTTCTAATACATTCTCTTTATAGAGGGTTGAGGTTTAAATCTTTAATTCAGTGCTTCTTCAGTTTCACTTTACAGATACAGTTGCAGTCTCGATGTTTTTACCCTTCAGTCTCCTAAAAAATACGGTTTATTGCATTCCAAATACAAATCAGATATTTACTTCCAGCTGAGAGTTTGAAGATGTATTAGCACCTTCAGGCTTACACACAGTAAATCAACAGGTTTCTTTAGGCAGACAGCTGGCCAGGAATATAATTGGGAGCTTTCAGACTAAGCCAAAGGGTTTACTAGTCCAAATATGGCAGGAGGACAAACAGATGTCTACTATTGATGAATTAAACCTATGGCCAAATCGTTTTTACAGTCAAGTGCAAACATGCCTTTCAGTCAGTCAACTGAAAAGTCTATGAAAGTCTATGACTCCTGCAGGTTCAGGAGTAGGGGTGTAAAACCCCCTGAAGTTTTCTAGAAGAGAGCCCCTACTGTCTTTACACGATCAGACAAACCACATCATAGGCCCTGGCAGACTTTTGACTGCACAGCCTTAATTACCACAGGACCCAGCAACAGAATTTATTATCTGCATGAACTTTTGCTCCACATAGCTGTACAGTCCCCTCTCCTTCTCCTCATTCAAACCAGTCACGTCTTCAAAGAGAGGTGGAGTCCACTACTGTTCATTAAATGAACAGAAGTTAAGGATGACCTTATTACACAAAATTGGTAGCTTTAATAAGCAGGCCTGAATATGCGGTTATTTACAGTGCAAAAAAAATTCAGAAAATGACTTGAGAGTTGATGTTAAGTATAAGATCATCATCCTGTTGATTTATATCGTGGTGCTGATAAAAGAGAATTAAGTCCTCAAGGGCCAACACATCACTTACCAGTTTGAAAATGCACCTTTGCACAGCCCAGAACAGCTTGCAATGAAATACTGAAGACCCTCATCTTGTCCTAAATGCAGTTCATGTTTCTATAAAGAGCATACTGAAATGCAATGAGCCTCTGTTAGCCTCCTAATGAAGCAAAATCCTGGCTTCTTAGCTACAGTTAAAACTTATCAGTTTGTTATGAAAATAAGTGCTCAATTAAAAATCCATATTTAGTATTGGTGGGGCCTTTTTTTATATAGGAAAAAAGCCATGCCTGCAAAACACACAGATTCCTGTGACTACAACGAACAATTTCAAAACTTTATTAAAATTCATAGTCCAATTACTGTAAGTGGCTGTACCTCCTCACTGTGAATCAATCTCTTACTACTCTGTTACCTGTTTCATGTCAGGAGCAGCCATAATAAATCACCAAGCTGATTTCATAAAGACACAAACGGGGATGGAGGGCAGCACACTGAGGGAAAAAGTAAATGAACAATTTTAGCCTTCATTTTCCTTCTCAGGGAATATGGAAATCAGCAGTTTTTGGATACAAGTAGATTTTCTGAGAGAGGCAACATGTGATCTGTGTTAATTTAAAAAATCCAAATTTAAAGCAGCTACCCATTTAAACTATTGTGGAAGTACTTCTGTCACTATTTCTTACCCCAAAACAAACAAACAAACCAGAAAAGTGCTAACTGATAGGCTTCAGTCATCTTAAATTTTATATAGGCTTAAGTAGTGAAAGAGAAAAAAAAACATTCATTAAGATTGACTTAAGAGAAGATCTGAATCCTAAGTAATACCATTTGGAGGATGTCTGGATGACAGACATCCCCCCAGTTGAAAACAAGACTTCCACTGGCCAGACTAACATATTTCAGGATTCTGTCTTCAAGTGTTTCTGCTCTCTGGACTTGGGCACACTCTCTTTGGGGTGATTTCTCCTTTGTTTTCAATCAATAACTTTATGATTACTCAGCATGAATAACTCCTGGATGTCTCTAATTTTTCTCCTACTGTTTACTCTGCCATCTGAAATTTCTCTAAATTACCCCTTTTCTTTCACTGTATCCTAAATGTTAATCATGAACTATGACAGACTCAGAGTCTCCATTCTTTCCATGTATCGATATCTTACTCTGCATCATCACACCCATTATTCAACATTGTTTATTTGTCTCTTCTTTTACATAGTTCCTTCTCCCGCTTGCATGCCATAGAACAACACACATACTCCAAGCACTTATCCCATAAATGATGAATTCTGAAAATAAAGCTACTTTTATTCATCCTCAAATATTTTTTATAGACTTCACCTGTTGCAACATATTATCTGATAAGCTGAATCATATTCCTACTGGTTGTCAAACCCCATTTTTTTTCAAGAAAACTAAAAAATGGGTTTCAGAAAGTATTTTTCCATTAATTCATTTGCCAATCCCTTGCTTCACTCCCTATCTTATATTCTTGTCTCATTTTTGTTTATTGGAAAATAACCTTTTGTGGTGAACCGACCACATGATTTTTTTTCTGCCTCATTAAAACAGTGAGCAAAAAAACCTCAATTTCCCATAAATCTATTCTGCATAAATCCTCCAGGAAGATGGAAGCGAGATAACACCAGCCATAAATATCGAAAAAGTAAACAAACTCTCTCTTTTCCGCCTCACTGCACAAAGGGAGCACATCGCTCCTGCTGAGTGCACCCCCCACCCCTCCCTCCGCCGCTGTCGGAGAGGAGCGAGGAGGAGGGGGGGGAAACTGAACTGAGCTGTCAGCGCAGCCCCCTGAAGAAGCCAAGCAGCCAGGAGGGGGGAAACTGAACTGAGCTGTCAGCACAGCCCCCTGAAGAAACCAAGCAGCTGGAGAGAAGGGAGCAGCCGCCGTGGAGAGCCGCCGGACAGAACTGCTGACTCCCACTGCTCCAGGAATCCGGGGGAGAGAAAGAAGCCGTGAGCTGCCGCTG
>VZZY01005785.1:3247-15104 GCA_013400335.1 Eurystomus gularis
ATCTTCCTCTGCTACAGCTACTGCCAACGCCGCCGCCGCCTCCTCCTCCTCCTCGCCGCCGCCCGCCGCCTCGGACTGCTTTCGCTTGCGCTCCGAGTCGGACGATACCACACTGCCGGACGCCATACTGCGCAACGTCACGCTGCCCAACGTCACTGCGCCGCGACGCGCCCCGCCCCCGCCAGAGCCCGTCCCGGGCACACGAGAAGTGACGCGGCGGGGCGCAGCCAGTCAGCGCGGAGCGCGGGCAGGCCAAGAGCGCGGGCAGGCCAAGANGGCGCCGTGGGGGAAGCTGGCGGCCGTTAGGGCCGCGGGGCGGGAAGGGAGCGAAGGGATTAGCCCTGGTGGCCTGCCGCCGTGGCCTCTGTGTTTTACGTCAGGGAGAGTGGAAGCTCTTCGTCTAACCTGTTTTTATGACGTTCTTTATGTCCTGCCTTTAGCCTTTCTCTTCCTAAGGTGGACTCCCGGTTTTCTTCCCTTGTTTTTCTGACGGTTTTCCCAGGGCTGCTGTTGCTTTTCTTTCTCATTTCTAAAGGTCTCGCAATAGTTGGCCAGTTTCTATTTGTTGACATGAAATGTGTCTCATAAAGCTTGGCTGGCAGAGGGCCAACACCTCACACTTGTCCCTGTGTGTATTTCTTACATAATCATGTAGTCCTAAAGTGAGAAGAATATGTAGTTCTAAAATAAGCGTAAAGAAGGAATAACATCTTGAAACTGGAATGCATAAATATTAGTAACATGCAAATAAACCTCTTCTGTTTCCAGGTAAGTTGTACAAATAAAAACCCAGTTCTCCCATACAGAAACAGGGCAAACTGCAAGCTATAAGGAATAACAACACCTTGATGGGCACAACACTTTAATGTATATGCTTTATTAGGTAATTAACAGTGCAGTACTGGGGACCACAAGTCACTTTGGCTTGCTGGCATGGGTCCAGATAAGGACAACGAAGCTGGTGAAGGACCTGGAATGCAAGTCTTATGAGGAATGGCTGAAGGAACTGGGGCTGTTTAGTCTGAAGAAGAGGAAGGCTCAGTGGAGGAGACCTTATTGCTTTCTACAACTACCTGAAAGGAGGTTGTAGAGAGGCGGATGCCGATCTCTTCTCACAAATAACGAGTGATAGGATAAGAGGAAATGGTCTCAAGTTGCATCAGGGGAGGTTTAGGTTGGACATTAGGAAAACTTTTTCACTGAAAGGGTTGTCAGGCACTGGAACAGACTGCTCAGGGAAGTGGTTGAATCACCATCCCTGGAAGTGTTTAAAAGCCATGTAGACGTGGGGCTTAGGGACATGGTTTAGCAGCAGACTTGGTGGAGTAGGGTTATGGTTGAACTGGATGATCTTAAAGGTCTTTTCCAACCTAAATTATTCCAGTATTCTACAGAGGGCAGTGGTATCATGATATGTAAATTTTGAAACTTTGTGTGAAACCGATCATGGACATTTTGAAGGTCAACAGTAAGAAAACCACAATAATGGGGTTTTTTTTGCTATGTACTCAGAGTTTTATTTCATACAATGCTTTCATGTTGATTGATTGTATTATTGTGGGGGGACATGAGAGGGAGAGGGAGGATAGGACTTTTTATACCATCTCAAGACCACTTTCAAAAGTTGTGGGGATTTTCTTCTTCCCCTTTGGGTTTTTTTTTCCATTCAGGCCCTTAGCTCTGCTGCTGAGCTTTTTTGCCATGATGAAAATTATCTACTCAGGCATTTTTTGTTGTTTATCTCCTTGACAGTTTTTGGTCTGAGAAAAAAAGTACATTGCATCTCAAGACTGCTTAGTTTCTGTGTTAGCCTTCTGTGGGGAACTTTGCTGGTGGGATTTCAGCAGTCTTAAATTATGTGAACTAATTCTTTTTATGTTATGGAGACTTTCCAAGACTCTTAAGAAGATGATTTTCCTTTGCAAAAACTGTGCTCATTAGACCTTATCAGATCATGGCAATCCAGATTTTCTAGGGTTCTGTTTTTCATTATTGATGCAACAAATTTGCCAGGAGGTAGATGTATTGCGAACTCTAAGTTCTCTAGAATACTTCCAGGGTTCAGTGAGAGGTTCTGTTTTTTTTTCTTGGGCACTCTGCTGTGGCATATTTGAACTTTGGAGGTACTAGTTGAGTATTTCAGGCCTTTTAAATTATTTGTGTTCTCAACATAGTTTTCTCTGATGCTGAGTTTTTGTTATGAAAATTAACAAAAGTTTGAGTTAGGAATTTGTGCAACATTAAGAAGACAGAGATGTTTATTTCTCTTTAAAATCTTTTTAAATGTCCCTTTTTCATCTTTTGAGTATTTGGTGGGCTTAGTGATCCATTTAAGTATTTTTAAAGGCTTCCTGCATCTTGTACGTACATCCAGGAAATGCCTGTTGGCTGTTTTAACTTAAAGAGAAAAAAATCCCTTTGAGTGCCATTTTGGCCCTTCTTGGTTTTCAGTCTGAATTGCTATTGTTGTTTATGTATCTATAGAATTAACTAGGATTAAATTTCTAAATTTGTATGTGTTTCTGTCTGACCTAATAATTTTTCTAAACTTTTTTATTTGACTTGGCTTGATTTTTCTCTTGACTGCCCTGGTGCTCTCTTCCCTTGGTCGCCTGCATATCTTTCAGGTTCTTTTTTCTAGTAAGTTCTGGGACACTTCAATTTGCTAATAAAAAATATTCTGAATTCAAGTTGTCATAAGGAGAAATAGATTAGGACATTTATTGGAAGACAGAGTAGAAATAACAGTGCAGATTGTTACTTTGCAGGTACATAGAAGCATGACTTTGTAGATGTGAGAGTCTCTTGTTTCTTTATTAAAGTTTTTGGAAAATAAAAACCACTATTGCAGGTAATCAAAAACAGTTTTGAAAATGTAGAAGATTCAATTTTCAAAACCATTATTACTGTCTCCATATTTTACTATAGTAACATAGTTATTTGATTTTACTGAATGTTTGGGTGCTATCTAGAAATACAGGGAGTTAACTGAAAGCTTTGGATTCAGAGGGATTGCTCTGTTACTTGCTACTTGAGGTCAAATATATATGGTTCAGCAACCTGTTAGTAATAGCAGATCTACATGTAACTGTTCTGTTTGCTTGTTAATAGGCCGAAGGTTCATTAAAAGGTACCAGTGACTCAGTTTGCCCTGTAGATGCCAAGGAAGAACTCTTGGGAGAATGTGAGAGTATTTGGAAGCAGATGGAAGAGGTATGCAAACCACAAGTGTTAAACTCTTTTTTTTTTTTTTTTGTAGACTTTGCTCAGCATTTTTTTTTTTTGTTCCTCTCCCCATCCTTCACTGCATGCTTACATTATCCCCTCCAAAGGAACCACTGCAACAAAACAAGAAAAAAAAAGGAAGAAGAAAAGATATCCAGAAAGGCCCCAGGTAGAAGTGCAGGCAAGGGTGAAGAATGCCTTGCAGTTTCAAACTTTGTTTATAGTGTGCTGATGTTATGATTCAGTTAAACAAAATAGGAGTATGTTAAAACCTGGAAAAAATTAAACAATTTACTTGTGTTCTGATAGTACCAGTGCACTGAGACTTGAAATCCCTCGCTCTTTAGCCTTGTGCAAGATCGGATTAAACAGCTGTTCACAAGTACTTCGGGTCTTAGAGGAGAGAGGGAATGGGAGGAGAAAGATGCTCAGAAGGATGATGATGTTAGCATATGCTCGTGTAAGTGGGCAGTTACATCCTCAAGAATGAAATTTCTCTCTCTCAATATATGGTCCAATATGCTAATAATAACATTTTACAGCAAATTATTTACAAGAATCCCAGGAAAGACAAACTTCTAACACTTCTGAGATAATGCTGTGCATCCTATAAGATTCTGCTGAGTCTGATGAAAACTCATGTTCTGAATTACATTTTGAGAGACTTAATTGCTTCACTCAATTTTATGTGGTGTTTATATGCTATTTGTTTGAGCTGTAGATTCAAAGTATTAAAAGTATCAGAAACTGAAGTAAAAAATACTTGCAAACTTAGACAATGCAGAGTACAATAATTTTACAGAGCTAGACTTCAAAAGACTAACGTGACTTTTTTTATTTGTTGCATGTAAACCTATCTTAATATTGAACAAGTGGCAGGGAATCCTGCATCTAAGTTTCTGAAGTACTGTAATAAGTTATCAATAGAATTTTTGTTTGGCACCACTTCAGAAGATGTGAACTTTCTTTAAAATTTTCAGATTAGAAGGGAAGTTAGAATGTTTATTATTTTGAATGTAACTGAAAATCTTTGGTATCTTGTATCTTGTTCCCAACATCCCTAAAACAACAGAGGAAGTGATAATGTGTGTGATTTTTGTAAGTCAGTAAAAAAAGTGGTATTTTTATTACTTTTGATTTTTGCCTCCTGGATGCAACAGTGTTTAACCAAAAAGCTTAAACAACTAATAGTCATTGAATTAGTTCTTAGGTTATATGATTTGTGATGTAATGTTCCAATGATTGTATGTCAACATTAGCAGCTTTGATTGGAGAAATCCTATATTGTGTTTTAGTTCCAAGACATCAACAAGGTTTCCAAAGAACAGCTTAGCAGTTCTGCTGCTTAGCAGAATGCATCCTGCTGTGTCAAGGGGCAGGTTGAATTGCTAACAGTTGTAAAACAAGAAAGAGTTTAGCACTTCTAAAGATCAGACTATTTCTGAAGTGTATACTATAATTGCCCTAAATGACTTAAAATAAAAGTGTGTTATAATGCAATTGTTCTGTTTGAGGGGACAGAATAGTAGCAGCAAGTGTTAATGGCTCACCACCTTCCCTATTCAGCCTTGCCCATGACTCTATTCCTAGTTTCTCATGTTCTTCAGCTGTCTTTCCTCATATCAACTTTTCTAACTCGGCTTGTTCCTCAAATCATACATCTTTTGTTATCTGCTGCTTTTTTACTTTTCAGTTAATTGAAGTTCTGTGGTATAATTCAAAATATTTCTTAATTGGTGGTTCTGGGTCAGCCTCTGAGGAATGTGATAGGAGCCAAGTACAGTATTTTTATATTAAAAATCTTTTTCATTTCTAAGTATCATGTTTCTTACAAAAGGGAAGAGCAGGTAAACATTGTTTGTGTTTTGTTTGTTTTCTACCAAGTGTCAGAGCAAGCTAGTGCTTCTAGGAACGGAAACACTGCTAAATTCAGATGCAAAGGTAAGACAGTATTTTATTTTCTTTTTGATTCTCCACAAAGTATCTGATTTTCTGTAAAGATATGCTGTGTTTCTTACTTTCTAAAGCTGACAGCCTTACTCTTACTAACTTTGAAGCTATATTCTGAAGTACATGTCTAGTAAATACTGAAAAGTTGTGTTTATAGAAAAAAGGTCACGTGCAGTCCTGCTGCACAAAGAGTGGTGGTGAATGAAGGTAAATCCAGTTGGTGGCTGGTCACAAGTGGTGTTCCCCAGGGCTCAGTATTGTGGCCTATTCTCTTTAATGTCTTTATCAGTGATTTGGACAATGGGATTGAGGGCACCTTCAGTAAGTTTGCAGGCAACACCAAGTTGTGTAGGAGTGTTGATCTGGTTGAGGGGAGGAAGGCCAAGAGGCTGGTCAAACAGTGGAATAGGCTTTCTACAGACAGGTTGATGCTTTGAGCCTGCCAGTGTTTAAGAGGCGTTTGAACAATGCCCTTGATAATGTTTTAACTTTTGGTCAGCCCTGAAGTGATTAGGCAGTTGAACTAACTGGTATTTGTAGGTACCTTTCAACTGGGACTATTTATTCTATTTTCATTATAGCTAGTGAAGAAGCTGTGGTTTTCTTTCCTGCTGTTGACCTTAGGACTAATGTTCATTGTTTAATCATCTCAAGATCGTAATCTTGCAATCTCTGTGGTCTTAGCCTTTAAATTTGGGGACTGATTCTGGTCTACAATTTAATGGATTACTTTACTGAATGGCATACTTTGTTAGGAATGTATGCAGGGCATGAGAGAGAGAGATGCCTGCTGCACATATTTGCTATATGTATTTGTCTGTTGAAAAGACAGACCTTGATCTAAAGTTGCTGAACGGTAGTGTTAATTTATTGGAAAGTCTTTCTTTTTTGGCGTGTTACTGGAATATGCAGAAAGTTTTGTGCAATCTTGTTTATCAAGTTTAAAGAAACAAAGAATGAGGTGATGGCACTGACAAGAGTAGTCCTCCATTACAAAAGAGATAACACCACCTGATCTAGAAAATAAGAAATGTTTTTTTTGTGTGGTGATTATTTCTTTTGTTTTGAGTTTTTCTTTTCCTTTATTTTAAAGGGCTGTCTTTTGAAGATGCATTTTACAAAGTTGAGTAGTAAAAAGCTGATCTTAAATTGTCAATTCTTGATATTTTTATTGTAATAACTTGGCTGATGATTCTTAGTATATTTTTCTATTTTTAGTTCATGAAAAGTCAAATGCAATCTACAGTGCTTGTTATGGAATGCTTGACCAGATCAGCAGTACCTTTTGTATTTCAACATACGCTTAATTTCTTACCAGTTTACAAGTAATTTGACATCTGCATGTCATTTACAATGTATTTGAAGAAAAATTATAATGTAGTGCTCAGTTTCAAGACGTGGAATAGTAATAATGGACATATTCTTTCTCCAGAACATAGTAAGATATTAAAATAAGTACATTTAAAAAAATCTATGGTTGTTTAGTTTGGGAATTTTTAATAAACTTTTCTGAACGAGTATTTTTTCTTACTGCTCCTGTATTTTCAGTGATTAGTGAGCTAGAACACTAGGTCTAGAACATTGTTTTTTGTTGAGTCCACAGATGTGACTTGGATAGAAGATTTGACTACTGATTCTTTTGAAGCCAATCTTTTAGTCATCCTGTATCAAGCACAGTCCATTTAACCTTAAATGCATATCGACCATGCATCTAAGGAGGAGTGAGGATATGAAGTACTGCCATTGCTTCTAATGACTCATCTTCAGTTGTGGTGGTTGTCTGCTGTTGCTGAGGAAATTAAGGGAAAAATACCAACTCTGGCTACTTCTGACTTCCTCTTTTTGTGACAAGAGTAAAAGTGTTTCTTGATCCCTGTGAGTGGCTTTTAAAATCTTTTGAAGGAACGAGTGGTCTTTGTAATAGATTTCTGCTGTATAAACTTAACTGAATTCTATCCTGTTCTGTCTCATTTTTCTCCAATGCAACTCAACACATGTAAAGAGATGCTTCTTTTCTTGTTGTACAGCTTTCCTTGTTAATGATGCAAATGAAAGCTTTAACAGCGGAATATAATCAATGGCAAAAAAGAACTCCTGAATGTAAGTAACTGTTTCCATGTAAGGTATACTCAAAAATTCTGCAAAATCTTTCATCTAGGCATCATAAGCAGTATATATCTCAACTGTTTGCTGTTGGTATTTTCATACTACAACTACTAAAATTAATTTTTTTCCTACAGTATCATATATATCATATTCTATATTCTTTTTGCGCTTCATTTCTAAGTGAACTTAGAATTCAAAGTGAATTCTTAGTAACTTAATCTTATAATTTATGATTCTGGACAAATAAATGCATTATTCATTTAAGCATTCATCAGTCAGTTAAATGGAAAAATAACCATTAGAAGTTTCCTAACAAAGTATATGTTCATTATGCTATTACCCTCATTCAGTTTTCTCCGTTCTACAATTTTTTCTTCTTCATTTTTCATTTGTATTTTCTTTTTAGGACAGAACTACCTTGGCAAATATTTCTGTCTTCGTTTATCTTTTAAGAAGCTAATTATTTTTAATCTTTGCAAGTATTGCTAATAACTAAACAATTTACCCAGATGTATTTTTAACAATATGTTCTTTCAAAATTTTTTTATTTCTTCGTAAAAGTGTATAGTATTACATACTCACTAAAATTTTGAAGTAAACTTTCAGTGGTAAGCCCTTTATACCATAATAAAATCTATCTTGGATTTAACAGGAGCCAGATTTCAGGTCAAGAAAAAGTCATAAAAGACATTTCAGTTTATTTTAACAAAACAGGAATCCAGATCACTTACTGATCCTGAGAAGCACAAACCACGGAGACAAGTGGTAACTGTTGTATTTGTTAGGTGTTATAAGTCAAAAGGCATAAATTCCTTGGTTCTTCAAAATTCTTTTTGTATTTAAGCATCGGTACTGACTGATTTTCACTCTATTGCAAGGCTGGTGTGTCCAGACACTGGGAATAAAAACCATTCAGAATCTAAGTGAAGCAATCTGTTTTTTCAGATATCCAATCTGGAGAATCCTAAAACAGTTCACACTATCATTAGCATTCTGGTAACAGTCTGTTAACAGTCCTGTCAAGGACCTGTTAGCACCTTTCAGCCCAGTAAAACTTATTAGTTAATCTTTAAGTGGACACATTGACTTGACTCATTTGAGTATTTTTATGTGGGAAGAGGCTTGTTTTTTCTGATGTCTATGTAATGATAAAAACATGTTTTAGACAGCAAGTGGTAATTTCCAATTTCCTGTCATTTTCAGATGAACATTAAAGTCACTTCTCCAGCTTCTTGCAAAGTTTATGTACTTGCTGCATATTGTGATCAAATAATAGGAGGTGGAAAAAAATCATCTCTTATAAACAGATATTGTTGCTTTATTAGAACAAATTCATAGTTCATGTGCCTATTGCTAACAATGGTCAGCCTCAAGTGCTTCTTAGAGGTATGTAGACCAAAAGAACGACATGGAATGAATTTGGGAAATGCTGGTTCTTGGTTTCTGCTCATGGATAAGCTGCTGGTTTAAAGCAAATAAATTTAGAGCACTTACAGTTTTTGTCTGTGTAAAATACCTGGAGATGTTAGATTTCCTTACTAAAATATGTAATTATTTTAAACTTCAATCTATTTGTATAAAATATTATTGGGATTTGACCTATTTTTATTGGCTTGCTTTGCTCAACTTTGCTTACTTGTTCCCAGGTGATAAGATTTAGTATTAGAAAACTTTATTTTGTAATAGAGAAATGATCTATGCGTATTATAATGCAAATAATATTTTGCAACCAAATTTTTGCCTTTTTGGTGGCATTTCTGAGGGAAGAAAAAAGTTGCTACCAAGAATTTGAATAGAGTTATGGCGCTGGTATGAAATTGAGGAGTCCACTGTGCTTACATTGTCTCCCATCTTGGCTCATTTCTACCATTTGTTTTGAAGGAGGAATTACTCAATTGAAAATATTGTCTGAATTATCTAAATATATGAGAATAGTATTCCTGATATTTCTAATTTACTAATGGAGCATGAATGTCAGGCTGTCTTGTTACTTTGGTTTCTGCTTTTAGTAATGGCCAGCTCATTTCTTATAAATGAGGGCCTGTCAGCATTTCAATTTTAAACCTTATTTTGAGAGCTTATAACTTGGCAGTTTTACGTTACTTTGGGCACAATATTGGCAAACAGACTTAAATCCACAATGCAGATTTTACTTTTGCAAAGCTTTTACTTTAGTCTCTTGTTCTTTCTCAATTTCTAGTACTATTTATGTAGCTCTAGAGCTGCTAAATCAGCTGAGTTAAAACTTTTCAACAAGCATTTGGATCATAAAAATAGAATTTAACTTTTACCTTTGCAAAGTAAGGAAGTGGAAGCAACGATATTTTAAACCATAAAAATCAGTTGCGGTCCCTGCATGATTTCTATTTTTCTTTGCAAAATATAAGTATTCTGACAAATTCCTCTTATTTGAATAGGAGTTTATGTATAAACATGTGCATACCTATCATCAGGTAATATTTTGCTTAGTACTTTTATTACTGAGCAATTCTGGCTGCCATTTAATTTTTTACAAGTGTAGTGATTCATAACTGAAAAAGCTTTAACTGATAGTAGATAGACCAACCTTTGTTCTTTACAGTAGCAGCTTCCATAAATGTGTTGTCCCAGTGTCTTAAACCTGCACTATTCCTTCACTAAAGGATTCCAGAGTCCAGAAAAGGGCAACAAAGCTGGTGAAGGACCTGGAATGCAAGTCTTATGAGGAATGGCTGAAGGAACTGGGGCTGTTTAGTCTGAAGAAGAGGAAGGCTCAGTGGAGGAGACCTTATTGCTTTCTACAACTACCTGAAAGGAGGTTGTAGAGAGGAGGATGCTGATCTCTTCTCACAAATAACGAGTGATAGGATAAGAGGAAATGGTCTCAAGTTGCACCAGGGGAGGTTTAGGTTGGACATTAGGAAGAATTTTCATTGAAAGGGTTGTCAGGCACTGGAACAGACTGCTCAGGGAAGTGGTTGAATCACCATCCCTGGAAGTGTTTAAAAGCCGTGTAGGTGTGATGCTTAGGGACATGGTTTAGCAGCAGACTTGGTGGAGTAGGGTTATGGTTGAACTGGATGATCTTAAAGGTCTTTTCCAACCTAAATGATTCTATTATTCTAAATCAGGATTAGTGATTTCTTTCCTAGGAAGATGCGGCCTTCTATTCTAATACTTACACAACATGAATGGAATGGGAAGCACATATTGAGGATTAGGTATCTAAAAATGAAGAAGTGTTAGAAACCAATAGAAGAAATGGATAATTTCCATTTGGGTGTAGTGAGGGCTTATGATAATCATGGGATGGTGGGGGAAAGAGTTGCATGGGCTACTTGAAATCCATTGGTGTGCTTTCATTCACATTCACTGGCATATTTAATCACGTGTATGTAGGATATTGATGTCATTAAATATTCCTATAATAGTAACACAGATCACTACCTCCCACAGCTCTTAAACATAAGCTCAATTTGGGAGACCTCTACTCAAATTTTGTGTCAAGATTTAATGACAATAATTCTCTAAAAGGGATTTTATTGTTACATGTCATTTAATGCATGTTGAACTGATCAAGCATTTGGGAGGCTGTTTAATAAGGAATTGGAAGACTGGAAGAGTTTGCCGATGTTAATAATGCTGATGAAATCCCTTCCACTGAGAAAATCAGGCTTACTTATCTTTAAGTGTGACCACACTTCACATTTCAATACTATGTACCTATACCTATATACCTGAGCTAGTTCAGGTACAAAAAAATAACACAGAAGCACTAACACCACACTTTTTTCAGTCTAATTTAACTTGCCGAAAAGTGACAGTAGGTTAGCCCAGCAGGACACCACAAAGTGTGGTTAAACTGCTGCTGACAGCCAAGCTGCTCTTTTAGAGGCTACACAAGTTTCTGTTTAGCCAGGCTGCTTTTCAGTATAAAAATGTCTGTATCACCCAATGCAAAAAACCCAATTAATTTTATTTTTCAGTAATTTCTACTAATCCAGATGTACTGTTAGCACTGGGAAAAGAAGAGGTAAGTCTTTTTGTTTAAAATATAATAAAATTTTGATTATAAAAATTTTTTAAAAAGTATATACAATTGCATTTTCCTATGGCTACTTCTGTGGTGGACTACTGCTAAGATAGTGGGTATGTTTCTTTAGGCTCTGTTGTTGTTGTAATGTTTTTCTTCTCCTGTATTATAACTGTTAAAACTTCCAAGCTGTAAAAATGATGTTTTAAACAGTTGTTTCTATGTTGCATTTCATACTTGATATTGCCACAGAGACTAGCTTCAGGGCAGGTAAGACTGCACTGGGGAAAGGATCTGCAGCAAAAAGGGCTGACGAAAAGCTCTTTTGGGGCTTTTTGAAGCCNCTTTTGGGTCTTTTTGAAGCCGGGAGAAGCCCTTTGCCTGTGCTGGGGGCTGTCAGTCGGTGGGTGGGCTGCTGAGAGAGCCTGGGCGGAGCCAGCTCCACCCACCCGTGATCAGGCGATAAGAAGCCTCCGGGCGGGCACAGGGCGAGGCAGCGGTGACTGTGTCCCTGGGGCTGCCGCAGCCATTTGCAGCTTGCTGGGCAGGGCACTGGGCCTCTGC
>VZZY01005786.1:0-24203 GCA_013400335.1 Eurystomus gularis
AGTAAAAAGCCTCTAAGAAATTGCTTCTGCTTTCTGTCTATTAAATTACCTCTTCCAGGACCCTAAGCGCTTTAAAAACCCCTTCAATTAACATCGTCTAACAGAAAATTGAAAGTCTAAAGCTCACATTTCAATGTGTTAGGGATTTTATACCATTGGAAAGGAAGACTTGTGGCTTTCCAAAGTAAAAAGAGGCACCACATGCTTTAACTCTGGTGAGTGGACTTGCTCAGAACAGCATTTGGTTTGCCTGCAAAATACAAGCCACACGCATTATTCCCAGTGGTGCCTACTGCAACATAAACTTACAGATCTAGGAGCCTGAATTGTCAAAAGCTATCTGGAAAGCTATTTGTCCCACTGTGCTGGTTTATTCAGTCTTCATAGGATTGTTCGTTGTGGTATGTTTTGCTGAATTTTGTCCAGAAGTTCCCATTCATCCAGTGTACAGCCATTAAGAAAGGGAACTAAAACTGTGGAGAGGTTCGGTGATGTTCTGAAAATGCACAGATTATGGCTCGACTATTCTGTTTCTTTGAGGTGAAGTAGGGTCATGGGATGTTACTTTCTCTGAATAATTGGCTGTGTAAGCACCCGTGCTCAGAAACAAATCAAGTGACTTCATTTATTTTTCACAAATGATCTTTAAGGTCCCTTCCAACCTGAAATATTCTATGATTCTATGACTTTGAACTGACATGTCCTTGGATGTGATGCCATTCAACAGTATAGTGCTAGATACACTGCAAAAAGCTGATTGACACAATCTGATGTAGGATAGAGACTGGGAAATACATGAAAGGGAATGAAATAAAAATTTTAGGGCAACAATTTTTATTTTTTTTTACATTTTCCTGAAAGAATTAAACAGTTGGATTTAGTGGATTTCAGAGGAAATTGGTAATATAGTACCTCTTAGTATTATTAAATAGTTTAAGTCTGTTGGAACCATGTATTTCAAGTTGTTTTGCACTCTACAAATGCCCCTTTTTATCCAGGTATCAAAGAGACCAAAAAATGAGAATTGAGATTTTTGTGGGAGTGATAGGAAGAACTAGGGGCTAATGAAAACTTGTCTATAAATTTATGTTTTGAGAAGAAAACATTATTAAATAAAAACATGAATGCAATTAGAACATTGTAACCTTTCCTCAAACTAACTGTAAGCAGAGTTAATTGGCTTAGTACATGAAGATTTTCATTAGGATTTTGTACAACAAACTATGATCAGCTGCTAAGCCTGCCTCACCAGTAACTTTTCCCCCTGAAATCAGTGCCTTTCTGCAGTAGCTGAAAGTGCAGCCTCCAGAATAAGAATTAGTATAGATTGTGCTACCTGCTTGGTGGTGAATCCTCAATGGGGCAGTACCTTCAGGCTCTGCCTGTCTTAACGAGTCAGTCTAGAAATAAGGCTTTTATTTCTTGTTAAAACTAGGCAAAGGAAGACAAGGCTAGAATACAAGTTTTTATGACTTGAGGAATCTTCCTTGATGTAGAAAACATCCATTGCAGAAAGGTATTCTTAAAGAAATACTTAATATAATGATTTTTTTCTTTATTTTCTTTTCTGAACAAAAGCAAAATGCCTCCAGTAAATCACTTAAATTCTCATTTTAAATTATGTTTTATTATTTTCTAAATTACAGGGAAAATTAGCGGGAAGACACTCATTAAAGATTCCAAAACCTTGGATTAAGTGCGTTTTCTAGTTTCCAGGTTTTGATTCTAGTCATAGATATTGTTTTCCTGCTACATTTCACTTGATCACCAAACACAGCTTGTCTGCCTACAACATCAACTAGTGTGGCACAGGTATGGGAGGGAACAACTTATGTATGCTGTGGCGCATTGTTGTATCTGCATTGTGGACATATCTTTGCCATATCTTTGCCAGCAGTGAAGTTCTTTCCAGTCCTCAGAGAAAGGTAACTGTTTGCCCCGCCCATGATACATCCATGCATGAATTCACCTGTGTTTGCGCTAGGAAGGAAATCTCATACTACAAGACTGAGTGTGGACATAAGGTAAAGTCACACCTAAACTCAACCCTTCCAGGGCACTAAGGCAGAAACACAGGTGCACTTAGGGTTTCTTGGAAAAGTGTCATCCTGAATTGCTATTAAATGCTTTTTCATGATGTTAGACCAATTGAGTATGCTGTGGAAATGTTCGGAAAGTCTCCAAAAGGCATACCAGGATGTGTTAATTATGATCAAACTTAGATACACTAGAAATGGTCTTCCTAGACTCTATTGCTTAGCTATAGCTGATTCTTGCCTAAGTCCATGCTATCAATTTGAATAGCAACAGTTACTGTACCAGTAATATAGCTTTTGATGGACACAGTTAAGAAGTTGTGGGACAATTTTGCAGAATTATTTGAAAGGCAGAATGTTGTTTGGGGGAAAACTTGGAGTAGCACAAGTGGTGACTTGATTTCCTCTGAAGAAAACACATATTCTTTGATAAGCCAGCATGCCTGGCAGGGCTAGAATAGGTTGCTAGGGAACATCATGCTGTAGTGAAATTAAGTAGGCTATTCAAACTAATTAGGGCAGGGAGAATGTGTGTTTTTTAAAATTCATAGGACGGCAGTTACAAATAAAAAGATGGCAGTCGATTATGTTTAAAAAAAGATCATTAATGTTCAGAGAGGTGGGTCAGATTCTCTACAAAGAAAAAGGAATGTGATGATTCAAACTGAAAGCAAGCTGAATTCTTTTGGAAGAAAATTAAAAAGGTAAATTTGTCTCAACAAACTTCAGCAATTAAGTTAGACACCAAGCATAATCTAGCTTTCTGGGTTCTTTGTATAGTCTGTGGAGACAGACAGGTATCTTCAGAGGATGATTCATTCCATTCTATCTTTAAGGATGCCAGCATCTCTTTCTAAAGTTAGGTGATGGGAATACTTCTTACATTCACAGAGGAAGTCTCCCAAGATGAAAGATGCTTCCATATCTATCTGTAAAACTTCTTTAGTTTTATTCTTTATCACTTATGGGTATGTTACTGCTGTTCTGCTTGGGAAACTCAGAAATACATTTTTCACCTTTTATCTTCCCTGTCACAGATTCAATTTTTCCAAACTGCAAAGGCACCAAGATTTTCTTGGTTTATCAGCTGTTATCCCTGTGTATTAGAAAAGATGGACAGTAAGCTTTTCTCCTTTGGGCTAGCTTCTGTCTTCCTATCTGCTCAAATTTGTTTAGTCTGTTAGAATTAATTGCCTTCATGTAGGCAGGCCATGTTCATGAAGCAGTCACCATAACATGCACAGCAAAAATTGATGGGGCTTGGGTAGATGTGCACTAATGATAAATACCAAATGTTTCAGAAGACCCTTAGAATGGCACATTCGGGATGCAGTTTTTGAGTTGATGCCTCCAGTGAAATGTGGATCTTCAGTGAAGAGCTTTCATTCCCCTTGTGAAGAATATTTTAGTAGATCTCTCATGCAAACAATAAACTCTTTAAGGTAATAAACTGATTGCTATTGTGCATAAACTAAATGGCAAATCCAGCAGAAATTAAGCCAAATAAGGCAAATAATGGTCCCAAAATGTAATTGTGCTGTCATTTAGTGTTTGCATCTATCTGTCTTTGGATAATAACAATATATTTCAAGCAAGCTGTATGTTTTGGTGAGATAAAACAATATTGACACTATGAAAAGAAGTGCAAATAAAAAAATAGAGGAGGATGTGTAAATAAACATGCGATAGAAATTTCATTTTTTGAAAGGACTGACATCTTTATTAAATGCTTCATCATGTTTCATTAACATTTTCACTCCTTCCATTTGCACAGTCTGCTGTGTAGGGTAAAACACTTGTAATACTTGGTTTTTACCCAGAGCTCAGATATATTTTTCTCCATTTGTGCTGCTGCCGGTTGTCATTAGCTTGGCAGGCTGTGCTTTAGTGCCCTTTCCTCTCTTCCTGTTCTGTCTCAGACAGCAGCTGCAGCAAAGAGTTAAATTTGGCAGCTCCTCATTCCAGAGGCTAAATTCATGGCTATATATCTCACTAGTAGTTTTTGGTTTTGAAACTGGCCTTACATGTAGGTCATCTTCTCTGCAAAATAGCTTTGGAGGTCAGATTGGTACCTATGAAACTGTCAAATTTTACCTTTTGAGTAGTCACACTTGAAAATGGATATTCTATGACCGCTCTGCAGTACCTGTAAATTATTTCACAGCACAGAAGACCTGAAAGTATAGCTGTTTACCAAGAAAAATATGAAAGAGTTCACATCCAGAGAAAGAGAGCTCATTTCCAGACAAAACTAAAAAGTTTTAAGGAAAAGAGACATGGTCAGGAACAATTTTTAGAATCTTTCCTTTGAAATTAGTGAGAGCAGACATGACGATATTATGCTAAAAAAAAATAAACTCAGCATACCCTTCTGTCCATTGTCAGAAAAAACATTTGCAAAACTGATGTGGAGACACCACAGAAATAATGATATAAATGTTGCTGCTGAGGATAACAGCCTAACAGAACAGTTATTGCATTTACACTGGCAATGACCACAAGCACAATTGAAATAGAAAGTTCTGTATTACAGAGGAATCAAAAACTTTGTGCTTTGGAGACTTAATCAATGATACTGATTAAAATGAAACGCTCCTTTGAACAGGTTACTCTATAAGTTCTCACTATGACCTTTCTTTCACTTCATTCTTGCACTGAGTTTTATCTCTTATCTGGATATTAGATCACTCAGTTGAACCATCTACCAGCTCCTATGTGAACGACCCCCAGTTAAATTTTACAGTTGTTCTCCATTGTTAGCATTAGGAATGATGTTTTCCTTTTTCTGCAAGGAAATGTATCTCATATACATTCCTTTATATATCTCATATATGGGAAAAATTTCAGAATAGACTGTGTTACTAGATAAGAATTGCTGCATTTTGATAAATGCATTTTTTTCTTATTCCCTACCATGTATTTTCTCATAAGTTTCATTTTGGACTACAAATCGATGTTTCTGAAACCAATTTTTGAACGTAAATGGTAGCTGATTGTAATGAAAAGTGACCCAATAATTATAATAATTACCCTCAAATCACAGGTTGTGTCAGGTGAATTTTGTTCTCAATTTGAAATTATAAACTCAGATAAGACCCTTTGACTCATATTTGAAATCATCTGAAATGGAAAAGAAGTGGGAGGGGGGCTGTCAGAAAAGTCTTGGAACCTCATTCATATAGGGGAAAAGTCAAACAGCACTAACAGGTGAAAGAGCAGAGTTGGGGAAATTTTCTCACTAAGGAGACGAGAACACATACAAAGATTGACACTGGAATATGTGGAAAGATAGTCAGAGGAAGCTGCCCTAGAAATAAAACCATTTAATCACAGTTTCACAGTTTGCATAAACCTAATTTGTTTTTTTGTTTGTTCATTTGTTTGGTTATTTTGAGGCAGGGAAAGGTCCTAGAAAAGTTATTCTTCTCTTTCTCACTTGGATTATGATGCACCACATTCTCTTTGCGGACTCACTGCTGCTTCTGTACTCCTACATTAAGTGATACTGAAGACCACTCTTTGATCCTGGAATGAAATGGCAAATATCATCATGCCTATGCTGCTAAACTCTTGTAGTCTCCCAAAGAAGGTAACTGCACCCAAGGTGTGAGCTGTCCTTTTGCTGTGTCAGCTGCTGAGGTGTGTCAGGGACTATCAGGGTAATACCTCTGCCAACAGCTCTGGGGACAGGTCTGAAATGCTCCTTGGCCCTTTTTAATTTACTGTAGACTCAGCTGTGACAGTGTACAACATGCTACAGTCACCCACCAGTGAGTTGTTGTCAGAGGGTACTAAAGCAGAGACACTTGGCTGAGAAAGTACAGCTACAGTCTTGCATAACAACCAGCCCAACAAGCTGTTGTGTTCCTCAGGGGAACTGCATCCTAAGAGGTGAAAATCACTTTCAGTGGACATTTTAAAGATAACTAGGGGTTACTGAAAGTGCTAATTTTTATTGAATAGGGCTGCTTTGTATTCTTACTGAAACAAACATGAAGAGGCCAGGGTATAGGTTTCTAACTTTTTTTGAAGTAAATACTTATCTATAAAGTGCGTCCTCATGGTGTCAGAGGGTGAATACTACACTAACTACAAAGGCAATTTGCTTATAATTTTTTCTTTAAAAAGCTCAATTCCGACCTCAATTTTAGAACAAAGGAAAGTACACAAACCTTTTTTGGTGAAAATTGAAATTTATTCATAAAACCCAACATGGGGTAAAAGTCTCATAAGGCCTTGATATTACAATATGGCTATTCCACTTTTTTTTTTTTAATTTATTTTAGTGCAGGTAGGTGTTACATGCATCAGGGAACTAACAATTTATGAATCCTGAAAAGCAAAGAAGATAAAATAGAAACAATTAAGGGGAAGGTGTCTTAGCGCTGTGAGACCTGGATAGATAGAGGAATGATAAGACTTACAAGGAGGGACTGAGGGAACTGAGGTTGTTTAGCTTGGAGAAAAGGAAGCTCAGGGGAGACCTTATCACTCTCTACAGCTATCTGAAAGGAGGTCTGTTCTCCCAAGTAGCAAGAGATAGGACAAGAGGAAATGACCTCAAGTTGCACCAGGGGAGGTTTAGGCTGGATACAAGGAAAAATTTATTTACAAAAAGGGTTGTCAAGGCCTGGAGCAGGCTGCTGAAGGAAGTGGTGGAGTCCCCATCCCTTGAGGTGTTTAAAAGACATGTAGATGTGGTGCTTAAGGACATGGTTTAGTGGTGACATGATGGTGCTGGCCTAACAGTTGGACTTAATGCTTTTAAAGGTCTCTTCCAATCAGAATGATTCTATGGATTAGAAAAATCTGTGTATTTATTGATGTTACCACCAAGGTTTAGAAATACCTGCTCCTAAAGCTGAAAACAATATAAGCATTAGAAAATAAAATTATCCCTGCTTTTCTCTGCTTTGTCATTGACTTTAAAGTATAAAGGACATTTTCTTGGTAAAGAAAAGAGTGTATTGGCTTTCAGTTACACAGAGTAGAAGGAGTGTAGCCAGCAGGTCCAGGCAGGTGAGCCTTCCTGTCTACTTGGAAGTGCTGAGACCAGATCTAGAGTGCTGCGTTTAGTTTAGAGCTCTCCAGCACAAGAAAGATATTTATATTCTGCAATGAGTGCAGCAAAGGCCACCACACTGACCAAGGATCTAGATGGAGCACATGGTGTATGGGGAGAGGCTGAAAGAACTGGGTCATTTCATCCTGGAGAAGAGAAGGTTCAGAGGAGACTGTAGTGCTCTGCAACTACCTGCTAGGATGATACAAAGACAGAGACAGATTCTTTTCTGGTTAGATAGAAAGAAAAATATTTTTACCATGAAGGGGGGTCAAATTCTGGACCAAGTTGCCTAGAGAAGATGTGAAGAGAATCACCCTGGGAGGTGTTCAAGACTCAGACACAGCCCTGAGAAAACTGCATTGGTTAGCTCTCCTTTGAGCAGTGGATTGGACTAGGTGACCTCTGAGAGTCCTTCTCAACCTAAATTATTTCATGGCTGTATTATAAGTAAAATCAGAGTGCTCTGCTAGCCATGTAAGGTCTGCCAAGGCAGACAAACAGTAGTCAAAGCAGGGGAAGTAAAGCAAGAAGCATGTGAGAACTGCGAACTCCTGCCTTGCAAAGAGACAAGCTGGTCCATGAAAAACAGTAGCTTCCTCCCATTTACAGAACTGAGTGACATTTGGGTCCTGTTACCTCATACAGGAGACAATGAAGCCAATATTCCCTGGAAAGGAGCAGCTCCCATCTTTTGCTGCAGGGCGGACTGCCTGTCATGCAGAAAACACCTTGCTGCATGCAAGCAGCAGCTGCTGAGTCAGCCTGCTCTGCAGTATCCACTGGATGTAGGAGCTGCCTTCCCGGGGGAAATCCATGGCTCTTTTACAAGGCAGCAGCTTCTGCTGAGGAATACACCCACAGGTCACCAAATGCCACAAAAGGCATATATGTTATAAAGTCTTATCTGGCTTTGGATGCCTTGCGTCAGACAGTTCTGAAGTGTGATTCATGTAATCTTAGAAAACCGTAAGATACTCATCTACAGCTTAGTTAAACATTTGCATACCTTTTGCATTCAATGAGAAGAAACAGGGATGGGATTTTTTTTTTTTCCTCTATTGTACAGTTTTCGTTACTGGTTTTAGTATCTGCCTCACAGTAGAATGAATTTTCGCATTCTGGTGCTTATTTCTCTCTATTGATCTTGTGGCTGAGTCAGCTGTAGGCCTCTGTACTGTAGCTATCCAGATATGATTAGACAAATCTCACCTAAAATGCTACGACGTGCCCACAGTTCTGTGGGAGTGGCTGGGAGTTAGTGGTGTGCAACACCCCTGAAAATCACAGTTCAAAGTGTCACAAGAAGGCATCAATATGGATTGGACAACTTACACCACAGCAAATAACGAACATGTATTACATCAAGACTTAGTATATCTTTAGGCATAAATACACCAGAGATA
Organism: Eurystomus gularis; assembly: GCA_013400335.1. Taxonomy (NCBI): domain Eukaryota; kingdom Metazoa; phylum Chordata; class Aves; order Coraciiformes; family Coraciidae; genus Eurystomus; species Eurystomus gularis. Next base: position 8,505 of record VZZY01005786.1, read on the forward strand.
TCTGGACTCTGTGCCATGTTTGCCATCTCTGTACTCCTGCCTCATATGGAAAAAGTACTACAATGATTTTTACTATACTTACAAAGTACACAGGGGGAATTAGAGGGCTTTTTGCTACTGTTTGATTTTAAACTATGTATTTTTATCCTATAACAGTATGCCATAGGAAATCATGCTACAGAGGATTGAATGAGGTCTGATTTCTCACTGCTATTGCTGATGGCTTCATAGCACTAAAATGTTCCCTGTGATTCTGATAGCTCGGCAGATTGGTGCAGTATTCTCCATGGCCGCTATGTAAAACACTGCTACAAAAAAAAAGTCTCTCCAATGAGAATGAATTTCTTTTAATAGGTGCAGCAAAGGTATTCACACTAACTGCACTGCTTTTTAATTATTTTTGTATGAGCTGAACATGTATCTCAGAGGTTATTTCAGCCTACAGGTTTCAAAAAGCTTTAAAGCACTCTGTCCTTGAAAAGTCCCTGGACTTGTCTATCTAATGGAAAATTTACAGCTCTTATGAAAGGAGTTAGTGGTGTAGCACATCTGCAAATAAACATCTAGGCTGGTTGTCAACCAACAGTGTGCCTAGGAAGGTGCTGAGTGTCCTTTGATTCCATTTAGTTTCTATGGGAACTAAAGGTACTTAGCACATTGCAAAATGTACCCAGCACCCTTCAACTTAAGAAGTATATGATTCTTAATTTCTTCACAGCTGGTACAAGAATAATCTTTCCACTTGAACATGGAATCTCATGTGAGATTGGGGTTAAAAAATAAAGAAGCTGGGTGTTATTTCAAGATCTGTTTTTCTTATATTCCATTATGATTCCAAATCCAAAGGAAATTGTCACAGCTAACTGTAGTCTTGAACCATGGGGTGGGTGCTTTCATAGAAGATAACAATTAACTCTTATGATCCTAAAGCAATACAAGTCTTTTGATACATTTCCGCAAGAATGGACAATATTTGTTAAAAAAAATGAAAGAAGCCAGCAAAAAAATCCAGTCTGCTGTTATGAAGTTTACTCAACTAACAGTACATTAAATGTCAATGCCACATACTGTGAAAAACTTCCAATAGCAAAGCCAGTATTCTCTTAGGAAAGGACAAACTAGTCTAGAGTAGTATAAGAACATTGGCCTTAGTATCTTCCCATGCTGCAAAGAAACCTCAGTATCGTAGTTAGTTTTCTGAAAATTAAGCATGTTGGGTATCTGACTGAGCATGTCAAAATGCTTATAAATACCTTGTGGAAATCCCCAAAACAGGATGATGCACAATTCTCATATTCCAAAATGACAGTCGTTTCTTATTAAACTTTGGGACACTCAGTGTTGCTTGATTGCTTTATAGAGATTTTGGACTGTTCCTTTACCTTCAAAAATGGGGAATTGATATGTGCTTCTGTGCACACAATCTCTCACAAACATTGCTTTGATAAAGCTTGTTCTGACATTACTTTTGGCCAGAAAATTTGACCCTGAAAATCAAATCTTTTCTTGAAGGAGATACTAAGCTGTATGAGAAATGTCAGAGGAACAAATGGTCTTTAGTCTAATCTTTATCTTAAGAGATTTAGTGGAATGTTAGTGTCTAGTTTTCATTCAGTGCTCATGTAGATTTTAGTTTAATTGTTCCTCAGTGACTTCTTTGCAGAATTTTGTATCTGAAACTTGCTGCTTCATAAAGAATCCACTAGAAATGGAAGTGCAGACAGCAGCTATTTGTCAGGTATGGAAATTCAATTCCTTTGAGTGTGAGCCCCTGGCTTAAATCGGATAATCACAGACATTGTGAAACTGCAGAAAAGGCAATTTCCAGATATGCCCTTTTCTGCAGGGTAAGCTGCCAAATAATTTCAAGAAGGAATTACAGTAGCTGCAAGAATTAACTGCAGAGTCATGCAGGGTGCACTAGGCTGAGATGGAAGCAGATTCTTACATAATTTAAATGCAGCAAAGGAGTGACAAATAGCAGACGACGAAGCTTTTTCCACATTATCACCACACTGCGGGTGTTTTCTTCTTATCAGAGCTGCCAAAGCAACACAATTCAAGAACTCAACTCCATTTTTCTATTAAAAGGATTCTGTTTAATGTATTGTAGCAATAAAAAGCAATAAAAAAGTTAAATGAAGGTATTTTGAGAATGTTTAAGAGAATAATTTTAAGAGGTTGGTGGCAAGTCCTCTGGTGCATGAGCCTTCTGGCCAGCTGAAGAATGCTGGACCAAAGGAAGCCAGAGCAACTCCTCCCAGCTGATCAAAGCAGCAGGACTGACCTACATTTGCTGCTTCAAATAGACCATATCATTCACAGTACCCATGTCTTGGAAGAGGGACAGAGGAAAGGCAAACATGGGTGTTCAGTGCTGTTTTCCACTCTTGTTCATGAAAAGAAAATAACAGAAATGTATCCAAATGCTTCAGCCACTGTGAAGGTGCTCACAGTTCATTTGATCTGTGGATGCTGTCTCTTGTTGTGTGACAGATTTTTTTTTCACCATGTGGAAGCAGCTGCACTTTCGATTGCACCCCCAGGTGTCACAAGCTTGTCATATTCCTGAAAACTAGGTATAACAAATGTATGTGTTAGAGCTGGGAGACTCTCACCTGAATATAAAGTCTAAAGTTTTCCTTGGGGACAGTAGGTAAATAGACAACAAAGAGCACCTTTAGATGCCCTGCAACCTAGAAAAGTGAAAAATTATTTCATCAAAATACATGCTTTTAAAGAGGTGCAGCCAAAGTCCTAAATATCTTCATTAATTCTTCTTCCACTTTTTGTAGGCTGGATGTCAGACCATTTGCTTTGGTAAGTGTTTGTCTTTCTGTGGGATTCTGGACCTAGATTTAAACAAAGGAGAGAAAGTGGTAATATTCAAAAGCATGTGGATGAAATTCTATTTCCTCATACTGTAATGCTTCCCCTAGCAATTCCATATATAAATTGTGTATAAGATGACATTAAGAAGCTCATAAAGAGGAGTCCCTGGGGAGTACAAGCAACAGTTCAGCATTGTTATCTGTAAAACCATAAACTTTATTTGAAGACAAAAAGAATAGACTCTTCCAAGAGTCTGTTCCTGGAGCCAGTCTTTTCTTGTTTATGAAACACGGTTGTACAAAACATAACTAACAACATTTGTTCCAAAGCTGCTGGCATAAAATTTCTGCCCTCTTGATACTGTATTTAAGAGATTTACATGACATTTCTGTAAGCTAAGGTTAATGTCACCATGTTCCTAAGATTAGTGTCACCATGCCCCTTATCTTCTAAGGATACACAACAAATACCACCAATATGACCTTCTCTGTAAGTGTCCCCCTGAAGAGTATCTTTTAGTAACTAGCAATTAGGGTAGTAATTCACTCTCTGTAGAAAGTGGAGGTAGCAGCAGTGAAGGACAATGACCCACTAGAAAGCTGATCTACTCAAGAACAGATGAAGAGGACACTTTTATCACCACCTCTTAGTTCCCAGTGCAGGGATATGCATGTTGCTTCTGCCTGCTCTTCTCCTACTACTTCCTCAGCAATATGTTGCAAGGTATTTTTAGGGTGGATGTGAATGAACTGTATCCATCCCACTCTGAATATCAGCATATGTTCAAACTGCCTTTCACTAGACACAAGCTGGCTTTTGTGTGATACTACAGTCTCTCTGCTTCTTGCATTTCTTCGTTTTGAGGAAAGCCATTTTCCCACATGGTACATTAGATAATTCCTTGGGCAGCAGCACAATTTTGTTTTGTTTTCACTTGCTCCTTTTTAGGAAGCCCTCTGCGTAGATGAAGGGTTCTGTCTTATAGCTGTGTCTGTAAGTAATGCCCTCTGCACATTGCAGATTTTTAGGAGTGAAAGGAAGTCAAGTGACAGTGAATCCACACAATAAATGCTGTTTCCAAATCCTATAGATTTCAAAACACAAATCCACATCCTTTAATGTTGGTAGAAATCTTGGCATGGTCTGATCTATTTCAAAATCTGGTCATCTTCTTGTCAGTCAAGCAGTGGACCCATATTTTAGCATGTTAAGGTTATTTTCCAGTACTTTTTTTTCCCCATTAAATTTTCCTTGAGGAGCTTGAACATCCCTCTTCTATTAATTAGGTGTATTCTTTTATCTCTGTCACCACAAGCAGTCCGCACAGACATTGGCCAAAGTCTTACAGTGACAAAAATGCCTGTGCTAATGTCTTTGAAAAGTAGCTTTGGAAATGATCCAACTCCTAGTTAATGGGAATCCATATAAGAATAATCAAGCCCATTAATGAGCATGGTGTTCATCAGTCTTAACATGTAAAGCAACAAGATGAAACATGAACACATTTTGAAGCCTGTAAACAGTTTACTGGTGGAGGGCAGCTACACTCTGGAGAATCAGCCTGAAAGGGAGCTGTAGCATTGGTCAGGGGTCTAACAGGAGACATATCACAGGAGTCAGCTAAAACTGCTTTTAAAATGCAGCTTGATTAATTTTTGTGTTTTTAGCAACATTTCTGTGTTATCAGATTTTGTCAGAAAGAACTATCGTGCTGAAGACAAAAAGGTTGATCTGTATGTTAATTGTGGATTTGGCCTGTAATCCATTAAGAAATCTGTTATAAATAGTATTGTTTTTAGTATTCTTTAACTGCACGTATTCCCAAGTAATGGAAAAGGCATTTAAGAGATTTTATCAGAAGCATTCTGGAGGTTTTGATAACTTATTAAGGATGACTTTAATCTATTTTGCTTCATGTCATGGGCACATTTTTCATCCACCAAGTGGGAAGGAAGGAAAATACTCATTTTTATGTAATTTCTTAAAGGTCAGAAGAAAAGGTTGTTCTTCAGAAAATGAATCTTTCGGATGGGAAAAATATGAAAGAGAAGCAGAAGAGGATGTGACATATGGTTGTTTTAGCAATTATTTTATAATTTATTTATTCTGTTTTCCTATGAGAGAATGTTGTTCTTTTAAAACAGTAGCAACTCTACAAGTCAGCATCAGTTAACCAAAAAAAATAGACAGTGGCAGAGCAAGCTCTTCCAGTACAGGATGATACATCTCCTATATGACCCCTCAAATGACTGGTTTGTTTACTAACTTCTTGCCATTTCTATTGAATACATACGGGCAAAAAGGCAGAAAATATTTCTGTGAGAAAGAGGAGGTGGCCAAAGCTTAAATTTTCTGATATACTTTATGTGTTTTACTTTTGTAACAGACAAGTGAGCACAAGTTCCTTAAGATTGTTCTCCCAAATGTGATACAAGACCATCTTGGCTTCATCCAAGGAACTGTAGTGCAAGCAACAGGTTTGTAAAATCTTTAATTTAATCTCTCGGAAATATTAATAAAACTGGTAGCTACAATGGTATTTTTGACAGTACTTTGATGGTATTCCTTAGGGAAACGTTGCTTTTATTTACTAATATTTACTAATACAAACTCTGTATCCACAACTGTTTTATTCATTGAGTTGATTTCAGTTATAGGAACCTCAAAACATTTTAAAATAAAGTGGAACAAACCTTTAGTCTCTAGAACATTATGAAAAGCAGGAAAACCTGTCAATATTTTTCTGAACTGAGTTATGATTTCAGGCCAATATTAATACTGTTGCTTTTACTAGAAAATATTATTCCAGAGCAATAAATTATTGTAACTAAGTTTCTTATTAGGTCATTCTAAAAATTGAGAGCAGACAATCATCAAAATGATTATAATGTGGTTTACACCAATGAGAAAACCTCACGATTTTCTTCCCATGTGAGAAGAAATCAAGTCAGCACACTATAGCCTACTAACAGCAGCTACAGAACTGCCCAACAGGTTTTTTCAAACCAAATACTTAGCTGACACAAGATGGAATTTCTGTAGTACATGACAGTCTCTACCTTTTTGTTCTTAATTGGTAATTCTTCAGATAGATCCCTAGCCTGCTTGTTCAATGTGACAGTTATTACAAAGTGCAGAAAGCTAATTAAACTGCTTCTATGAAATTGGACAACATGAAAAGACATATCACTAGTGTTTTGAACACACTCCAAATGATAACATTTCCATTCTGCAATGAGGTGATATATACTAACTTCAGAAATATAGAACTACAACTGCAAATGAGAGACTGGAGAACCATCTGCACAGAGTTCCCATGGCAAAGTTAAAGCCACTCCCATGAGGATAAACTAGCATATTGAAATAAAAAAACATCCCACCATTGCCTAGCTCCTTACTGAGTTATTTTACACATTCATTAATGAGAGTGGAGATTACAAGAAAAAAAAACCAACAAACTGGCTCACACAAATGGTCAAAATGAGAGACAAGAATCAGGGGTTTACTCATGAATAGGAAATACAGAATAAAACTATAAAAAGTAATATGAATTTTCCCTAATATATTTTTAACCTGTGGAACTCACTGCCTCGAGATCCTGTTTAGATAAGAAAAAAACTTAATTAGTTTTTTTAATTATGAAAACTGATGTAACAACAGATGAGACTTTAAGAATCAGGAAATTGAACACCTCCAGTCACAACTACCAGGAAGAACAGAAAATAAATATTTCCAAAACATTTGTCTAGCCTTCCTGTACTATACCTGTCCATGATACATGTAGCTACATGGATACCTTAAAGTGATACGCTTTGGGCAATTTATTCTGTAGATATCTAAAGCAGTGGATGAGCCACTGGTTAGGTATGCTCTGCGATCTCCCCTTTGATTCTAGATGAAGAAAATGTTGGTTAAATGTTTCGTGTTTCTCACCTGGATATCCCTCTTTCCATCTTCTCTAGGCACAGATGCTGTTCTACTCTTTTCAATTTGTGTCCCTTTTATCAGCCTTTCTCACAATTCTCATATCTTGCATCTCTCTACCAGAATGAATAAATAAAAAATAAATGAGGCAAATAAAAGTGATAAATTAGACACACGTCTTACACCTCCCCGCATTTAGCTCTCCCAATCCCGATTCTCTCTGGGGAATGCAGGCTTCTCTGATTCAAGGGCATTTTGATCTTGACCTCAGTCCGTGGGATACTCCACAATACAATTGTATTGCGAAGAACCGAAGACCTCTGAGAAGAGTTCTGGTTTCATTCTCAAGCACATTTATCTGGGAACATTACCTCAATTTGTAAAAGGAATAATTACAGAGAGAGATTACATAGCTGCCAGTTTTAATCATTCCGTATAGTTGTGCTTGGATAGCACTTCTTTATGGTCCTCCTTTACTTTCCAAAAAGAACATGCTGATATCCATGCCTTTAAAATATGCCATCCTCTAACAAGGTTTTAATACTGGCAGGTCTTTGTTATTCAAATCCAACCTCAAAAGATGTTTACTCCATTTATTTTATTCTTCTATACTTAACACGTCAGGAGTAACTATCAAATCCCAAGCATGCTTTTGAGATCAATATGTGAATAACATGTTCACTCCCAGGTTAGCTTCACTTGGTCTGACAGTTAGACCCAAGAAGATAGGGTCTTTCTCTGTCCATCAAAATGAAGTGATAAAATTTATAGTTAGATACTTGAAGCTGCAAAATCATACCTACTTTCCAAAAATTCCTCAAAACTCCCATTATTCAGCTTGCACATAGCTCCAGAAATTTAGGTCATGAAAGTTCACAGGGAGACTCTTAAAAGCAGCCCACAGAACTTAGGGGCAAGTACTTCCACTGACTTCACTGAGACTTGTGTTTCTTTTTCCTTTCTTTTTTTTTTTGATAATCTCTAACTGAAGACACTTGCTCAGCCTTACAGATATGGCGCACTTTGTCTAATCTCATCACCATTTAACTTTCCATCCATATACAAAAACTCTTTAATTTTGGTTATGTAACAACCAGGTTCATCTGTGATCTGGAAGAGGGAGAAGGAAGGCATGTAGCCTTCCAGGCATATGCACTCCCTGTGAATGAGCAAGCAACAGCCCCTGTTACCCTCTCCTGGGAAAAATGGACCTGTCAACACTGTGGCTGCATTGCTTTGAGACATCACATACTTCTCACGCAGCTTCCTCAGCACCCTGAAGAAATTATTCTACTTCAAGCCCATTTGAACAGGTTTTCTTCGCTGTCATGAAATCAGACCTGCCTGCCAGCTCATGAAGAATGCATTGCTTGGTAAATAAAAGTCTACCATCAATTACAGATTCTATCACCACTGTTTCAATTTGTTCTACTTGCCTTAGAAATTCAAAGGATTGCATGCAGCTGCAATTATTTCTCTGCAAAATCGATCACAAAAATTTTTTTAGCCCAACTTTACTCCCTGGCATATTAATTAAACTGTCATTGAGACGATCTGTAGTGACATTTTTTGTCAGGTTGATACTGGCATGAGTTCATTTTTAGTTTTATTAAGACTGGCTTGTGATAATCCTGATATAATTGAGTTGCTTATCTGGGTAGGTTCTGCCACCGTGTTAATACTTGTCACTTTGGATGCAGAAAAAGGTCCAGTTTGAATCCGTTTGAATTTTGTATGTCCAATAAGGGATCTCAGGAATTTGTTCTAGCCTTATAGCCTTCTATTCCATACACACTATTCAGGTCAGGTAACTTTACTTTTAAAATTAAGAAATGTTTTCCTTTTAAGGGTTCAGAACCGCTTGAGTGAAAACATGCATTCACACTAGCCTAAGTTTCATTTCTAGGCTTCATTTCTACTCAGGAAAGTTAACTTCTGCTCAGATTTACTTTCCACTGGCACAACCACACAGGATAAAGTCTGTAAAGCTGTGCCTCTTGGGAAATGTAAATGGGCAAATGGTTTACAGAAAGTCAAGTGAATACCTCTTATACTCATGGAACTGTGCTAAATTCCGGCCTGAGCTCTCCTATTATGCTGAACTTGTCTCTTCTTTTGGTGGTTGTGATAACACACTAAAGAATTGGGAGAGCTCTATCTGCATCTTTTACTTAAAGAGAAAAGAACAGAAGTGATAAAAACACTTTCTGACAACAAAGATAATTTTTATTAAAAGAAAATAATTTTCAGATGGAAAACCGTCAGATTTTCAGAGCGAGAGAATACATCTGTTCTTAAAAAGCACTTCATGCTTCTCTGCCAGCTGCATTCCCTAAAGTACCTTCCTCTTTTGAGTCTTGCTCCCTTTAAGTTGGTACTGAGTTTTCCTGTTTATTTCTGGGTTCAAGTAAAATATTCTTTACACAGATTTGTCTTAGTTCTATCTGGTTTCAGATTGTTCATCTCAAGCATCTCCCAGTGTCTTATGCTTCAGATTCCTTTCTTGGTCTAATTCTCCCTCTGCACTGCAGGAGCACCCTTGCCTTCTCTTTCCCCAAGTTTTCCTCCTGGAAGGCACAATCTACACCTCCATCTGCAGGGTCTGCATGGCACAGTGAAACAGCCAGAACAAGCTATCTCCCTGCTACCTGGGCAACCCTGCAGCCAAACCAAATGCAGAATGTTATTCAGTGTATGATGAACAAAACAGCAATAAAAATTCCAGGCACAATTGTGAACACCTCCTATAACAACCCAGGATATATTTTGAGGAAGGAACCTTAAGAGGGATCATAGTTAGAACCAGGTTCTTTCTTACATTCCACAAACTTTCCCTCACAGATGACTTCAACATTGGCCATAATATGGAATGGCTTCCAGTGTCCTGGAATATTTTGGTAAAAGTAAACAAAAAGTTTAAAAAAAATTTTAAAAAGTAAAATATTAAGAACATCACTGATTAAAAAGGCAGTTCTTTTTTTTAGTCTTCTACCTTGACTAGATGTCCCAAATGTAAAACAAGGATTCCAACTTCTGGCTCCTCCTAAAATACTAAGCTTTGATAATATACCTATTATTTTGAAATATACTCATTTCAACCACCACTGTCTTTGCTTTCATATGCCTTGTGTTAGCCTCACGAAAGAGCTGTATATCCCATATTTTTCCTACTAAATGGCGGATTCACTGTGCATATGCAATAAGGTTTGGAGGACTGTTACGACTTTCACAGATGCTGTGGGCTTAATGTATGCATAAGACAGAACTCCGGTGCAAGTCTTGTGTATCCAGTGTCCTCAATAAGTAGATTTACAGTGCCTGTTCAGCATTCAACTAATGTAGAGAAAATCTGGTGTACGGAAGGGATAGGTTTCATTCCCACAGCCAGATTGATAAAATCTTCTCATGTTTGTGTAGGGTGTGGCAGGGAAAGGACACTGAAGGACGAAGATGGCATAAAAGAGAAGCTGCTGTTCTTAAACCATCTCCTTTGGGCTATATTTCACAGACATTTCTGCATTATATCCGGAAAGAAGGTTTCCAGGGCAGGACAAGAGGTGACATGTACTGCTTCACTGTGCAGGTGTTGGACCACAGTGTCCTAAACTATCAGACAAAAGTACTTAGCTAAAGCCATTGGAACATCTTTGGGGTTTTTTTCTGCTATTTTTGGATGACACTTTATGGAAATGATTCAACAGTAAGAGTGCTGGATGTAGTAACAGAAACTACAGTAATGGCCCCCTTTCTTTTTTTTCCCCTGAGGAAAATTCCAAGTATTCCAAAGAATGTGAAAATGAACCTCATGACCGTAATAACTAAGATGTGCCACCACAGCAACAACATACTTGACAAGCAATTACTCTACATTACATTCAGTAAAATTCCAACCTACAGCAGTTTTCTGTTTAGCTAGAAAAAGAACCACATAAATGGCTGCAGAAGGCAGAAGAAAACAGGATAAGATAGATAGATTTGTGGCAGTTCCCCACTATTCCTCCAAACTGATATGAATACCACTAGCTCTATTATCCTTCAGATTCACTGCTACAACTTGCATATTACTACTTGCCAATGCAAACTCAGATTAACTCAACTCAGTTTAAGACACTGGCACCTCATGCCCATTGGTCTCTTCCAAAGTAATTTCTAATTTTCACAGCCCATGAAATAAGTACAGCCATTTTTCTCAGTGGCATCCACATCAAGGAAACTGCCTTTTGCTGAACATGCTGCTCACTGTCTCTTTCAGTCAAAAGTTGTTTTAACTTTTGGTCATATGCAAATAATTGTTCCTTGGACTTTTAAATTATTCTCTAAGATCTTTCCTTTCAGAATAATTTTCCATCCATTAAAATAAATGTTTTACAGATGACCAATTTAAAATAAACACCCCATTTGCCTATATAAAAACAAGCATCCCATTTAGGTGTTGATCTCAATGTGCTGCTTCTTCAAGACAATCCATTGTCTTCATTGTTTCCTACAGCTTTTATTTGTGTGTAAAGCCGCAGCCCCCTCCAACAGGAACTGGCCTCAGAACTGGCCCCGGGGCATGATGTTAGCATGGTATAGAATACCATGGTATAGAATACCACGCTGCACCAAAATAACCCTGTCCCGGCCAAACCAGGACATTGTATCATCTCCAGCTCTTTACGAAATGTTCTTTTCCACTCTAATCTAAGTCACTGATAAAATACAAAAAAATATAGAACGAAGAATTGACTGCTAAAGGACACTATTAGAAAGAGATTTTCTCAAGAAAAAAAAAGGATTCCCCCTCCCCTTTATAATACACTATTAATTAATCATTTGGTATTTATTGTGTACTTTTTTTGTACAGTTTTGTTCTCATTTTTAAATTAAATGGCATATGGTACTAATCTATATGCCTCATAGAAGTCTCTGATAATAGTGCTATTGCCTGTGTGGTCAATTATTTACATTTTGCCTGCTCTGTAACTGCTAATTGCCTTATGCAAAGTGTCCTGGCTCCAAATTGAGGTGTTTTATGACAAAAATTCAGTGAGTCTTGAACTTACCATCCATCCTCTTCACCATGGCCAGTTCTCCTTAAAGAACTGAAAAAATCAGTATGTACTAATTGCTGATGATCAGCAGAGTAGGAATAAAGCTTAAGGCTTTATGAATGAACACTAGACAGTGCTATTTTTTCAGTGTTTTTTAAACTGAGTTATAAAGAGACATCTGCAGCTGCAACATCTGTTTCTGTGTCTCAGTGCAGATTTGCCTACAGGACTACTTCATGGGACAGACAGTGGCATATTCTGCCTGTGGGTTATGATTTTGTGGGAGTTTTCTAACTGTCTTATTAGAAAAGTTTTTGAGTTCCTTAGGGTCTCAATCCTTTTGTGTCAAGCTTGTTATTCAAAGCTTGCAGCAATTTAGCAGGTTTTTAATTTAAAAAAAAAAAAAGTCCTTGACTATCTTGTAGAAGTCTGACAAGATATTAGAAGATTACTTTTTTGTTGTTTGAAATTGTTTACCATTTTTGTGAGAGCAGCCGTGTGTACTAGCATTTTTTTTTCCTTTAGGGTTTAATAGCACACCAACCTGTAAAACTATTTGACAGGAACTATTTGACATTTTCAGAAATACATGGGGAAAAGGTATTGAGTAGAATATTCACTAGTTATATTTAACAAAAGGAAATAGAGAAAGAGTGGTGGTGTTGGAGTCCTATTAGTTCACTAGGAGTAAGAGAGTTCATGTAATTAGGTCCAAGATAATTACAAGACTGTACATTTAAATCCAATACCTTCTAATAGAGTAGAAAGCTTTTGTGCATATCAAGGAAAATGAGAAATGACTAATATAAAGCAAACATTTGAAATTACTATTACTCAGTCAAAGCCAACTTAGCTTTCGTAAAAAATTGCTCCTACCATTTTTATGTATTAATAATTCTTCTGAAAGATTAGGAAGTGTGAGTACACAAAGAATATAGGCCTGATCAATGTCAATTTATTTCCATGTGAAAGCTAACAAAGATTGGGTGCTAAAATAGACTAAAATCTTGAGTATGAAATTGTCATGGTTCATATTTAACATGGCAAATTCTTTCAAGTCTAGTCTTCAAAAAATCAGTGTGTGGTTTCCTCCCATTTTTCAATGACAATGTTGATGGCAATTGTGTGAAGTGATATGAGGTTAAAAGAGACAATAACTAGCCATGAAATTACAGTCTTGTAAATCTTAATGCATAATGGTAGAAAATATGATTCAGTGAGGGCATAGTGTTTTACATGAGGATAGCTCTATTCAGCTGTTTGTCACATCAGCCTCATTTCTACATACATATACACACATTTCATTCTAATTAATAATTTTGGGCTGATATATTTTTCTAAGGCTGAACAATTTTGCAAAAACTTACAAGTATTTAATAAAATCAACTTTATGACATAGATGTGGAAAATGTATAAGTGTAAACGAGAAAACTATGCTTCCATAGTCAATTGAGTTTTCCTCAAAAACTAGTGGTGGTTTTAGCATTCATCAATTATCAACATCCTGAAAAACCTACAGTTTTCCACATTTTCCTGAGCTTTTCCTTTTAGATCTAGAATATAAAATCAGGCATGTTTCTCACAGTAAAACCAGATAATTGTGCCTCTCTGTGGACATTTCAATTTGCTCAGACTACCATCTGAATTATTTAACTGTTTACTGATGCCACATTCCCCCTCAGTTGCTATTGAACAGTACACATACTGTACTTAAGTATCAGCAAAGCACAGCAAAGTGGATATGCTCCAGAATAATTACTAGTTTGAGAACTTGGGAATACTATGATGATGCTGTCCAGGATACTTGTCTACCAGCTGTATTAGCTCGTAGAAGGATTGTAACAGCAGCGTGGTGTAGGTGATTTCAGAAACTGCTGAGTTACACAGTCCTGATCTCTCACTTGCTTCTAACAGCCCTATCTAGTGCATCCAGCAAGTTTTGTTTCTCCTACTCATTGCTAGGACCTGTCACCATTAACCAGTCACTGATGTCTATACACAAACAAAATCAGAAAGGACACACAGCTCCCAGGAACAGCTTCTTGGGAAACCATGTATCTCAATGGCTCCCTTGAATAAGACAATGAAATGACTGTTCTAATTAGTCAGTGCTCATTGCTAGTGCTGAAATTCTGTTCTACAACATGTAAACAAGGGAAGAGGAATGTATATCTGTGGTCGATATTTGATTAACCAATAGAGGCACTCAAGCACACAGGGATTTTATGCTTTTATATCTTCCAGTTAAGCACTTTTCTCCAGTAGACTTTGATATAACTCCATAGTATCACTGGTTAATGCTGCTCTTTAAATACAATGTTTGAATTTTAGTTCAATCTCATATATTGACCCTTCCTCATGACATTTTGCATGTTAAAAGGTAAAATTCTTGAAGAACTAGTAGAGAAGAAATGTAGCCAGAATTCCTCCATAGTGAAGTAATTAGCATTCATTATCCTTGTAAAGGAAGAAATTTTAAAACATCAGTGATTACTCTTACCCCATCACCTCGGTTGAATGAGAGACAAAATGAGAGGTATACCTTGACATCCCTAGTACAACAACTTTTACTATTGTGACTTGCCAAATGTTCACGAAATACAACTATGACAGCTTCACTCATTCTGCTGTACGGATCTAGGCAAGATTCCCATGATCAGATTATGAACCTTCCCTTGAAGGTTCAGATACCTTCAGAGGATAATAAATGGTCAAATTTTTGCAGACTTCCTCTCGATGAGGCTAATTTTCAGGAAGAAATGATCTTCCACTTCTGCATTCCTGATTGTTAAGATGGGCAGCATAGGAACCTTGTAATTTCTTCCCATGTGACAGATTCACAGTCTTCCTTAAGGAAGTTTTGAAGCAAACTCTTCTAAAAAAATTGTAATCTGTATTTGTGTTCTGTGTCACATTCATCCTTGATACAGAACTGATTCATACCAACAGTGATATTGTTCTTGTTCGCCTATACCTCCATGTACAGTTTTTAATGTAAGTACAGTGCAAATGTACAGTACTTTGAAAAGAAAAGTGAAAACTAATGTCTCCTACACATGTAAGAGATGTGAAGGTGATGTGATTCATGGTATGTTTCCAGTGTTAGCTTCTGTTGTTGCAGAGGCTCTGAAATATAATGGGAAGAGGAAAAATTTACGCACAGGAGCTTTGCTAAATGTATTTTCTCAGACTGTCATGCTACAACAGCAATGCAACTTTATAAGAAATCAGGTTGATTTCTTAGGTATTTCTGGGAAGGTAAACAAAGAACTTCACATGTTTTCATCTAGTATCTGAACTCTCCTTAAGAGGAGGTCTGATTATATCTCTCCGTCACTACAGCTGAATTTTTGCTGGAGGTTTCTGTTCTTTCAAATTCACTTCAGTATTTATCTCTTAACTACTTAGCCCCTATGTAGCTCTTCTCGCCAAAAAAGGTTCATTACAAAATTTCAACTTCTGCAAATGTCTGCAGCAAGAGTATTATACTATGCAAAGAATAACGTATGTCTTCCCTTTCATCATTTTTATTTCTTACCTATTAAAAAGAGGTTAGTTTTTCAGATCTTTTGCTGAGCCATTGGTCTCTTCCTAACCTGATATTTTAATATGTATTTTTAATGTAATTTTGATGTCCCCTAATATGTTTTGACAAAGTGTTCAGTGACCATACTGATAATATATTACCTGATTCCTTCCCTTTACAGACGATTCTTTAAGATGGTGTTATTGTGCTGCCTCGAGAATGGTTTCTGCTGACTGATCATAGCGATATGCATCAGTGTGACAAAAGGCTTTAAATTGATTAATCTATCTATGTATATAGCAGACAGAACTAATTGCCTTCAGTTTGGAAATTCAAAATGCTTTTATTGCCTATGAAAGCCACTGAAGCCAAAATATAGCTGGG
>VZZY01005786.1:24247-47627 GCA_013400335.1 Eurystomus gularis
TGTCAGCAAATTCTGGAAGTGAAATGGGAACTGAAGGTGCTCTGGAGCTTACTATTACCGTGGTTCTGTTTTGTAAATTCTGTTGCTTGACTGAACAAGTGAAAGTAATGCAACCTTCCTCCTGAAGGTGAAACCCTGCGGTCTATTTTCCGGGTGAGTGAAATATGAAAGTAGAAATAAAATCCTACCTCATAAACATCATGTCTGATAATATATCCAGTCAGAAGAACCGAGATTTATGTAGTAAAAGAAATACGGGAATTTAGATTTGATAGGGAAATAGACTGTTATTTTCTACTAAATTGGAAGGCACATATCTTGAACATTGTCAACCATATCCTGGGCTGCATCAAATGAAACTTGACCAGCAGGTCAAGGGAGGTGATTTTACCCCCTATACTCCAGGCAAGGCCCTTCCTGGAGTGCTGCATTCAGCTCTGGAGCCCCCAACACAAGGACATAGACCTGTTAGAGCAAGTCCAGAGGAGGGCTATGAAGATGATCAGAGGGCTGGAACACCTCTCCTATGAGAACAGGCTGAGAGAGTTGGGGTTGTTCAGCCTCAAGGAGTGAAGGCTCCAAGGAGACCTTACAACAGCCTTCCAGAGGGTCTACAATAAAGCTGGAGAGGGACTTTTTAGAAGGGTATGTAGTGATAGGACAAAGGGTAATAGCTTTAAACTCAAAGAGTGTAGGTTTAGATTAGATAGAAGGAAGAAGTTCTTCACTGTGAGGGTGGTGAGGCACTGGGACAGGTTACCCAGAAAAGTTGTGGATGCCCCCTTCCTGGGAGTGTTTAAGGCCAGGTTGGATGAGGCTTTGAGAAACTTAGTCTAGTGGAAGGTATCCTTGCCCATGGCAGGGTGGTTGAGACTAGATGATCTTTAAGGTCCCTTCCAACTTAAAACATTCTAGGATTCTATGAGGTTAAAAATAAATACTGGAGTTACATCAGCCACTGAATGCCATCTTGTGACTTTTCATGAATGACATAATTGCTGCCTTTTTCAAAGTACCACAGTTTTTTGTAGATGGTTGAAGATTAAGATATTCAGCAAGAACTTAACGCTTGGAGTAAATGTACTATGTTTGCCAGGAAATATAAAGCAATAGTAAGTAGCTGTCACCTTAGAGTATTTTAAGCAAGGATTAAATGTGTTTAGATCTGTCAATAATATCTGTTTACACTGCTCAAAAATCTCTAAAGTTTATAAACTATTTTTTTCATAACAGTGTTCTAGAGTATTTTTCATGGGGTTAAGAAGAAACATCCCTATATAGGATTTATTCAGCAGCTTGACCATAACCTCTCCTTCATCCCCTCTGTGCCACCTGTGGTGGGGATAGAGTCTGGAGCTAAGGAATGAAGCTGAGCCTAGCAGAGAGGGGAAGAAAAGATGTTCCTTTAATGTTTGTCTTTCTGTTTCTCACTACCTGAATCTATTTTTGGCATATATTTGGAATATATTATTGGCATCAAATTAAGTTAATTTTCCCCAAGTCGGTTTTCCCAGTGACAGTAAGTGCTAAGCACTCTCCCAGTCTTGATCTTAATCCATGTGCTTTCTCCCTCTTGTTTTTTACTATTGTCTCCTCCTGTTCTGTTAAGTAGGGGGAGTGAGTGAGCAGCTGGGTGGGAGTCTGACTGTTAGAACCACCACAGAAACACACAATTTGTATAAAGACACAATGAAAATGTGAAGGGTGCTGATTTCATATAGTGTGGGATAAAGGCAAGGAAGAACGAAACTATAGGATGTTTGAATTATTGAATTTTATATTATCTTATTTTCATGATTTAAAAAACCGAACTTAAACAAAAAAAAATAAATTTGAGATCCAAGAGCACTGACAGGAATATTTAAAGCTAAAAGAAGAACATACTTTCCTAACAGTGCCTAATCAACTTGTGGAACTCTTGCTATGAATGTTAATGAGACTAAGACTAAAGCAGGTTTATAAGAAAACTTAAGGATTTGCACAGATTATGAGAATGTCCAAATTTCAACTGGAATGGATTAAGAGAAGATCAGAAGAGGATGGCGGAAAGGATGTAACTATCTATGCTCCACATCTCTATCTAAGGCTAAGTAGGCAGTCTGAGAGAATGTGTCTTCATTCCAGCCTCCTGCAAGTTTTCTTGCACTTTTCTTTGCAGAAGTATATATTGATGTCTGTACATGACAGGCTAATATCTCTGTCAATGCTCTGAGTTGTTCCATTTGTTTCTGTATTCCTAGTTGCTTGGAGAATAGCTAAAAATTCATTTGCAATAACAAGATTGTGTTCCAAATGGCTCATCATGCTGATTATCTAATACAGGCAGTTATTCTTTAATCAGCATGTTGCAGTTATAAGTGTGAGACTTTGGAAAAGTGAGTCTGGAAAAGGAATTTGACAGAATTTGGCAGAAGCCTGTCACTGATGGTGACAACTGCTTCACAGAATCAGAGCAAAGGCTGCTTCAAAAGGCTCAGAAAAGATCATTCTCATTCTTTTGAAACCAAATCAGTCCAGGGAGAAATCTGACCTGTTCTCTGTATAGACTGTTCGTGTGTTTCACTGCCTTTAACATGTCTAACAACAGTACCTCCCATAGTGTCCTAGTATCTAACCTAATTTCTTTATGTCCTGCCTTCAGTGCATGAGGAGAAAAAATGTTTGCCAGCCTCTGTCTAGTGGTGTTTCATGTATTGCAAGTTATCTCAGGATGTTCTTTTCTAAAAGAGCCTTTAGCAGTTTTTCATGGGTTGTCTTCTGTATCTGTTATTTTTGTGCTCCCCTGAACTCTTCCTGATTTGCCTAAATTTTACAGCCTTGATAGAGCAGAGTTTGAAAACAATGAAGAACAGTTCCATTCACAGTCCAGTTTTCACATATTTAGTAGTCAATTTTAAACTTTTTTTAAAGAATGATGGCTTACCTCATTGTATTGGTCAGCAATGCTCACTTTGAAGGTGATTAGCTTTGTGTGTCTAAATAAGCCTAACAAATTTCAGAATTTGAGTTTAAAAACTACATAATCCTATTTTTGACTGAAGGGTTTAGTTAGATGAAAATGTTGTTTATTAATATACCTAGAAAACATATTTTTTAAGAGGAAATATTGGAAATATTATTCAAAAGTTTCATAAGCTTTCTGTATTTTTAAATGATTATGATACAACTTAGTTAAATATCTGCATCCAAACATGACTTGTTTTGAAATTTTTAAAAAAACACTTTTCTGAAAACAGGAAATTCTCTGCTTAATAAAAATCTTTACTTTCTCTTGCACTTTCCTCTTCTTTCTCTCACAGAGCTCTGAGGTGGAAAGAGCTGAAATTTGTGGCCCACAGTGATGATTTGTTATTATCTAGGTTACAGTTCTAGGTTACATCAGCAGAAGCAGTAGTTTTATGAATGCCAACAATCAAAATTAAAAAAAAGGCAAGAATTTTATGCCTACATATTTATCCAATGCACTCACTGTACAATAGACAACAAGAACACAGATGCATGTGAAAATATCAGGGAATTTTATTATTCAGACATAACACAATCAGGAATGAAGAAAACTTCTCTGCCTTCCTTCAGATTCAAGCTGTATTAGGAATATTTCTGTACAGTTGCCTTCTATTGAGTTCATCATGAACCTGTAAAACAGAGAATCAAGGCCATTCTATTAATTGCTGTAACAATCTAGCCTTCATGGTTTTTTTTTCTAATTTGAGATTTATTTCCTAGAGAAATAAAGTTTCTATGATCAGGATGGCTGTGTATATATTTGTGTCCTAGATAATTTCTAAACTTCTTAGCCAATGCCAAAAAACACTAATGCAGATCTGAGAATAGTTCATTTCCTACAATTTCAGGGAAACATGTACCTGGGAAGAAGACAGGGGCCTTGTAAACACCACTTGTAATGAAAAGGCTGCAGCATGAGCAGGGAAGATTACTGGCAGAACAAGTTACCAAATCAATAACTAAACTGGCTTGATTCTTTGCCTGTGCTACAGCCTAGCTCCAGGTCTGCTGTTATGGTGCATGGCAACATGAGTGAAAGTGGTGCAAATTTGCTCATGTCTAATAACACAGATCTCTCTTACAGCTCTGCAGCATAATAAATGTGTTTTGGTGAAGATCAGCACAACAGGCATTTGTGATTTGATTAGAACACACCTCTGTGCAGCCAGCCTCTTGCCTGCCTTTGTAGGATATAGATCATTTCTCATTAAGAGGCTCCTGATAGCTTCATATCCAACTGTGCTACTTAATGGATTATCTGCTATACTACATAGGACAGCAGTGATTTCCTGCTATTCAGTCTACAATAAATTAGGTAGTAATTAGCTTTATGAGAAAATTTCTGAATGAGTGATGTGAGAAGGCAAAACACTATACATTTTAAAGGATTTATCCATTGTTCCTCGCTTTAACAACCTCAGATGTAATTTTTCTCAAGTATCTTATTAAAAAAGAATGTAATTTTAACTTTAATTTTTTATCAGTGAAGTTCTCTCTTCTGTTTCTCATTTTCAGTGAGAAAAAAATGCTAAGTAATTTAAATGTTAAAGATAAGACAATGAAGGATGACAAAAAAGTGATCACATTATTAAATATGAAGACAGGGCTTTATTTTTGTTATCACTGCTTGTTTGGAAATGTCCTGATCTTTGAAGCATCAGCTATAAAAATAAGATTTAAATGTCATTCATATCAATTATTAAGGTAGTGATTCTTTCACTCTGTCAACTATAACAAAATTTTTTTAGAAGAAAATGTAAAATTATTTGCAATTTTGAGGTTGCAATATTGCAAACTAAAGGCAAATAGAAGTATCCAGAAAATTCTGAAGGTGTTCAAGATATTAAGTGAAAACCAGTCACAGTTTATAAACATTAAAATTATAGTACATATTAATATTACAAAACATAGCTGAAAGAAGAATTAATGACCTTACAGTAGGAAAAATGTAGGTCTTGACGTAGTGGAGAAACTATTTACAGAGGCACTGCTCTAGTTTGTATAACAAAATTAATATACTAATTAATTTCTTAACGTATTGTATTAATACTTGTGCATTATCAGTTAGATAAGGGATATACAGTATGTTACAGACAATGCTTACAAAGTGCAACAGTGCTGTGAAACAAGGTAATATTTTACATAGAGAAACAGTGCACAGATTAAACTATTTATCTTAATGTAGCAGAGTCAGTGATACAGATGAGAACAAACAAACAAAAAGATAATTCCTAACTCCAGCTTCTAGGCAGTAATTACCAGACAAGATAAATTCCCAACTTTATAAACCTGTGATGAAATTATGTTGCACCTCTGTAGACAAATTATTTCACTCTTCTTATTTCCCTAATGAAACTTCAAACCCAGGGAACCCCCCAGATGATGAGCATGACGTATCTCATTTGCTGTCATCTTTACATATACATACTATATTTTCATATTAGTTCCACAAGAAACATAGGAATGGACTTTAGATATAAAGTGAGAAATTCCTAACTGTCAAAAGAGATGCTATAGCAACAAAAAAAGAATATGAAGTACATTAAATAGGGGAAAAGTGATCACATGAAAATATAAAATAACCTACATATGTTGTGCATATTTCTGCATTCATTAATTATATCCTCAGTATGTACCATGATACAAATTGTCAGTGCAAGTTCTGTAGTGGTTTTCATGAAAATGTAGTGTACCCATAGTAAGTACAACACAAAACCCCAGCCAAGCACAGGCTTTTCTGCCCTGCAAGATGTAAAAAACCATACAGGGTCCCAAAATACAAATAAACAACTGAAAAGCATCAGTCATCTTGGAGATCCTTGGTGGCTCCTTTTTGGTTTCTAAATACTCTGAATTACCATATACAAATGTTTCCTTTTGGAACAGCACAAAGACATTTTTCTAATGACAATGTTATGCTGCAATTCTTTAATGTTGGTGTTAAGCATGTTCTTACTCCAGCTTCTCTTTTCACGTTTTTAATTACAGGACTTTTTTTTCCTTAAGTAAGAACATAAAGAATGTTTTGTATCTTTATGTCATTCACAGAAAGAAAAAGAAAAAAAAAAACCCCAGCAAGTTCTTTTCCCTCTATCATAATGCTATATTGTTATCTCCACTTCATCACAGTAAGACAAACTTAATATAATACTACAGTAATGCATCACTTTTCTTTCATGTTTCAGGTGTGCTTGTGTGGCACAATGTGAAGTGCAGAAAACTCAAGCAACTGTAACCAGGTATCTCATGTTCTCACTAAGATACTCCGTAAGGTGGATGGACATGCTAATACTGCTAATAAGGTTCAATCTAGTTCTGAGCATCAGCTGATGAATCAAAACTAGCTTGTATCAGGCTCTACATTATTGCTTTGCTACAGCAGAAACATTCTTCTCACTCTCCTCAAATATCACTGTTAATTGAATGCAATCTATTTAAATTAACACATTTTTCCCTATAACTGTAGTTATAACAGCAAAAAAAGTTAAGACATAGAATGAAAGTCCCTATGAGACTCTGCTTACTTGCATGTTGTCAAATACATTTGCCAGGATCAGGTACCCCTGTCATCCATTTTAACCATCTATCATACTCATTTCATTGTCCAGCAGTATCTCTCTTTTCCATGATTATAATTGAAAGAACCATTCATAAATTTAATACCACCTTACCAATGACAGTTTTTATAAATTCTACTCCTTTAAGTTTTTCAAAGTAATTTCTTTCAAATATCTAATTGCTTTGAATAGATTAAAGATAAATGGCAAGTGGCAACAGAACTCATTTCGCAACCATGCCAGATAGTTTAATTATTTAAAGAGCTTATCTCTGAAGACTTTCCCTCATTAGTGTGCAGTGTTTTTGTAGGCAGATATCTCTGCTCTTGGATTTGTGAAAGGGGGAAATATGTATATTGTGTGTCTCACAGAAATTTAATCCTGACACAGTCAATAAAAATAAATAAATAAATAAATGCAATCTACTCTAGATATTTTTATTGCTGAATCTCTTTTTTTCCTTAGCATTGTGGCAATGCCACCACTTCTCTTGCAAATACTGGGTTTGCTTCTTTTTATGCTTCCTCTCTTTCTGATGGTTTTATAAGTAACTTGTATTATTATTCTTGTGAAGAACGCAGAAATCCAGGAAGCAGCACATCCAGTGCTGGCCTCCCTAGATATACAAGACATGTTTTTTCAAATCCCTATTGATCCAGAGGACCAAAAATATTTTGCTTTTACTTGGGACGGGGTGCAATATACCTTCACCAGGTTGCCCCAAGGATACAAACACTCTCCCACACTAGCCCACCATGCACTTGCCTGTGAACTTTAAAATATTCTAGAAGTCAAGAACAATCCTAAAGTAAAAATCTACCAGTATGGCTAGAGACATATTTCTGTCTGTTCCCCTGGGCTCAGTTAAAAACAAATCCAGGATTCAGCGCTCATAGAAACAAGACTCACCCATTAAGGAGTCCTAAATGAGTCCTGTCTTTCCCCAACACTTCCATAATCACACATAAGCGGCAGCTTCCTCCCTTTGTGTTTTTCAGCCAAGGGAGAGCCTCTTGCACAACTCACCTTCCCGTGAATAAAATCTTCAGGCTGAGAGAAGTTCCACTGCACTGGATTTACTGATCAATGTCTCCAAACCCTCGAAGGTGCACGTCATGCTGTTTCACATGCTTTAGATTTCTTCAGAAAGTAAAACCCAGTAGTTGTCCTTTAAGACATCAACTATCTGTGTTAACCCTGAAGAGGCTCTAAGAGCTCTTCCTGTGTGGGAGAAAAAGTTTTAAAGAATAACATTCTGAAAGTTTCCCTTTTTTTGGCATAGACTACGGTGGATAACAAAAGATTACCTCTTTTGAAGCTTGTAATTTTATTAGCCTTCATTGGCCTTCACCCGGGTGTTGTGCTGGTTCAGTCATCATCATTTAATGCTGCCATCAGTTGCCTGATCACACAGGCCGACACTGAACTCAGCAACATCCCCTCAGAAGTCTTCTTTCAGCCACTTGGGGCTCACAACTCAGGCCCCAGCACTTCGCCAGGGGAGTAAAGAGAGTTAATTTTCAAACTAAGGTCCACATGAAAATCTAGCAGAGCTTGATACCTTATTCCATGAACAAATGAACACATCATGAAGCAATATGGCTTAACTTCCATATGAAAGTAACTCTAGATTGCAAACAAAAATTGAATTATTTAACAAGTGTAAAACTAGGTGTTCATGAGTCAACACTACTATTTTTCCTCACCTGATGTGAGATTTTTTTTTCATTTTCAGTCTAGTTTTACCCTAATGTCATCAAAGGATAAGTTTGCTTTTTGTGTGATAGGTTAGAGCAAATTTGACTATACCCATGTAAACATGACAGGGTCATAGCAACAGTACTGTTTTAAGTAAAGCAGGCCTTTATTTTTTTTCTTCTCTAGAAGCAGAGAAATAGTCCAAAGCTCATAAGATGTTAAATTTCCTATTTCAAATGCCTTGAGAACATTTATAGTTCTAAAGAAAACCCCAAACCAACCAACCAATCCAACATGTATCAATTTTTTTTTTTTTTATAAACCAGGATAATTAGAAATTACCATCTGCATCTAGACAAAACCTCCACTACAGGACTGCCTTCAGCTTCAGAAAGTCAGAAGCTGAATCCTGAACTTTGTCAAATACCCTTGAATAGAGGGGGAGCAACTGGCATTTCTTCCTCAGAAAATTTGGATTTACTGTGGGTACTGTCATTTGTTTGATCAATGGCCTTCAACGTACCTGAGCTTATTCACCTCCATGCACTGGTTATCTTAGCACTTTAAAATACATGTTCCTAGCAGCAGAAGTGCTGGGGCCAGAGTTGTGGGCCCCAAGTTGGAGTTGACCTGTGGATGAGTCACAATCTAGCAGAATGTTTTGTTGTTTCTGTTGGCTTCATGTTCCAGAGGCAGAACCTGGCCCACCTGTGTCTCTGTGGCTCCACCCTCACCCAGGTGGTCATGGTTGGGGTGGTGGGTGAGGCCAGGATTATATTAACCCGGAGCTGATTAATTAGAAGAGTTTCCTGTTGGGTGTGGCTTCTGTTGGGGCTGGCTATATTTTGCAGAGCTCTCATGGTGGTGTCCTTCTATGTGAAGGGCCACTGAGGGAGGAGCCATCTCTGTCTGTTGTGTCCAGCAGGTGATGCTGGCACCACAGTGGGTGGTGGAGGAGCTGGGCCCACAGGAATTTATGGCAGGACTGTCTGAAAGAAGACTTCTGAGGGGATGTTGCTGAGTTCAGTGTCGGCCTGTGTGATCAGGCAACAGATGGCAGCATTAAATGATGATGGCTGAACCAGCAGAACAGCAGCACAAATGGCATTTTTCATTGTACCTGACATTGTGCAAGCATATGCTGATCTACAGGAGAAGAGTTGCGTATTATCTGAAATGTTTCAAATATTTCATCTCTATTCCTTGCTTTCTTTTTCTGACTCAAATAACATCTGGAAAAGGTAACCTGATTTTACAAAAACGTATGAGGAAAAACATTTTGTCTGAAGCTAGAGCCTTTAAAAATATTGACAGTAAGAATCCAGAGAGTACCTAATTTTACTTTTTGAGAGACAGTTTACCTTTGTAATGTCACAAATCCAAGAAGTCTTCCTTCAGAGTGACAGGAAATAGTTCAAGAGACCCAGACAAGCTGGTAACAGCACTTGCATTTCCAAATGCTATTTCCCGCCCTCCCTTCAAAGACATCTGAGAGATTGAGTATGCTCCTTTCTCTCTCCTTTAAGATCAATATCATCAATCACACCAACACAGAAACAAATTTAGTAATCCAGGTGTTTGAGCTGTCTCTCAGCAAATACCTAACATTTTTTTAATGAGTTGACAGAAAAGAGTTGGCAGAAATTGCCAGTTAGGTCTAGGGCAGTGAAAGAGCAGGAGGTTTAAGTATTAATGAATTCCATGTCCTTTTGGAAAGGTGGAGCACAAAAATCTATCTCAGATGAAGGGGTAAAATTGAAAAATATGTACTGTCAAAAGCCTGGAAAAATTCTGGCACCTTCTATGCCATCATTCAAGGTATTTATTAATCAGTAGTATCATCTCCACTTTGTAAGTTAAAATAATTGTTGGGTTTTTTCCCTAGATTTCGTCATAAATATTCCATTAAAAAAAAGAACATATCATAATTAGTTCCTTTAATTATTTTATTTGTAATTGGTAATCTAGTTTTCATTACTTCAAAAATTATACATGGTATCTGTTTTATAATTGGAATATTAGGGACATCTTGGCAGGAGATGGAAGAGGTGCTGAATAAGCTGAAATCAGCTGATTAGGAAATCCCAGTGAGTCTGGAAAATAGAAAGCTGTGTCATATCTTCTACAAATTCCTCCATTGTATGGAGGGGGAATAATTTAGCCTACCTGTAAGTAACTGAAAGTCTGTTTTTTAGGTCTGAGTAAGTTATCTCAAACCCCATTCTGAAGCTAGTGGAGAAAAAAAGGTACCTCTAAAATTTATTCTGCTGCCATGTTTTGGATGCTCCTTTTAACAAGAATTCCTCTCTTTTCAGTGGCCATAGTGTGAGATAAGGTTTTTTTCAGATTAGGCAGTGGCTCTCTAGATAAATCTTGCTCCATGTGTGCTTTGTAGTTTACTAAAGCACAGTTCTCCTGGCCAAGGTCAGAATGGAAACTGAGATGTTTCAGTGTGTACCATGTCCTGCACTCTGCCAAAAATGGCAATATGTATTTGCATTACATTACACGTAATGACATCCAATTTGTTATACCACCTGCCACTGAACCATTTTGACCCTGCTTTGTGTAATAAAGCTCCAAAGAGCCCAGATGGGTTTAGTGACTTGTCATTTAATAAAAAATACCAAAGAATTCAGATGTTCATGGAAGTCTGCCTTGAGAAAACACTCTTCTGGGCTCTATAGCTATATACTCTATGCCATACCTGAGTCCCAAGAAGAAATGTAGCAAGGATATAGTGAGAGATGTCTGCCACAGGTGATTATGAGGAAATGTACTGAAATGAAAGGAAAAAAAAAAACCCCTGTTAGTTGCTTTTGACACTCAAGGCTAGAAATTTTAGGTCAACTAGGAAGCGTGAAGAATAGAGAAGAGGATACGAATCACTGGATGGACAGATGAGGGGAGGGCAGTGGATGTTGTCTACCTTGACTTCAGCAAGGCGTTCGACATGATCTCCCACAGCATCCTAGTAGGCAAGCTTTGGAAGTGTGGGTTAGATGAATGGACAGTGAGTTGGACTGAAAATTAGCTGAAAGACAGAACTCATAGGGTTGTGATTAGTGGCACAGAGTCTGGTTGGAGATCGGTGACATGTGGTGTTCCCCAGTGGTCTCTACTGGGTTCAGTCCTGTTCAATATATTCATCAGTGCCCTGGATGAAGGGATAGAGTGCATCCTCAGCAAGTTTGCTGATGATACAAAACTGGGAGAGGTGACTGTCATTCCAGAAGGCTGTGCTGCCATTCAGCATGATCTGAACAGGCTGGAGAAAAACATTATGAAATTCAACAAGGGCAAGTGTAGGGTGCTGCACCTGGGAGGAATAACCCCATGTACTCATACAGGTTAGGGTCTGACCTGCTGGAAAGCAACTCTGTGTAAAGAGACCTGGGAGTCCTGGTGGACAACAGGATGTCCAGGAGCCAGCAATGTGCCCTTGTGGCCAAGAAGGCCAATGGCATCCCTAGGTGCATCAAGAAGGATATGGCCAGCAGGTCAAGGGAGGTTCTCCTTTCCCTCTACTCTGTTCTTGTGTGGCAGCATCTGGACTACTGTGTCCAGTTCTGGGCTCCCTGGTTCAAGAGAGACTGGGAGCTGCTGGAGAGGATGCAGAGAAGGGCTACTAAGATGATTAGGGGGCTGGAACTTCTCCCTTATGAGGAAAGGTTGAGGGACTTGGGTTTATTTAGTCTGGATAAGACTGAGGGGGAATCTCATCCACACTTATAAATACTTAAAGGGTGGATGACAGGAAGATGGGGCCAGTCTTTTAGCTGTGGTGCCCAGTGACAGGACAAGAGGGAATGGAAATAAACTTGAGCTCAGGAAGTTCCATCTAAACATGAGGAGGAACTTCTTTACTTTTAGGGTGGCAGAGCACTGGAACTGGCTGCCCAGAGAGGTGGTGGAGTCTCTGTTTCTGGAGACATTCCAAACCCTCCTGGAAGCCTTCCTGTGTAACCTGCTCTAGGTGGCCCTGCTCTGGCAGGGGGGTTGGACTAGACTACCTTTTGAGGTGCCTTCCAACCCCTACCATTCTGTGATTCTGTGATAGAGGAATGAAGGAAGATGTGTGGCCAAGTCCTCAAATGTTCCAATTGGCTGGAGAAGCTTGATCCAGCTCTATGCCTCATCCTGCCTTAATCAATTGGGAATCAGTATCTTCTGAAAAAAACAAATTTAGAATCAAAGGGACAAATTTCTGAAGATATAATTTGAAGTTACTGGTTAAATCTTGGTTATCAAGTGAGAAAATATACTAAGTAGGGGGAGCTGAACCTCAGATTTTGCTTCCATATAGAATTTCCACTAACAGTTGTGTTTACTTCTTTGACACAATTGAGATGATTTTTAGGTAGTAGCTGCTTCACTTCTATGTATAAATTGATTTCTTTCAGCAGTCTTTAGCCATAAAAATGAGAAAATAAATTATGTTTAGTTTTTCAAAGCTTGTGTTTCTCACAGGACTAATGTGTTCATTTTGATCAATGCTTTAATATATTATGAGATACTGCAAATAGCAAAATCTCTTAATGTTTTCTCTGAATGTCCTATTTGTGAGGCAGGAAAGGTTTCAGAGGATAGAGTTTTTCAAGTTGTATGTGGTCTTTATTTATTTTGTTCCCACTTATAACTAACATGGCCCACTGTTAAACCGGAGAGGTGAACTAGTCACCAACAGTGCTGAAAAGGCAGAGGTCCTCAACAACTTATTCACCTCTGTCTTTACCAGCGCTGTCAGGTCCCAGGCCATGGGAACAAAAATCTTGCCTGAGGCAGCAGCAGACCCGCTGTCAGTGGAGTTGGTCTGTCAACTCCTACAGGCCCTTGACTAGTACAAATCAATGGGCCCAGATGCCATCCACCCAAGGGTGTTAAGAGAGCTGGCTGATGTCATTGTGAGGCTGAGCTCCATAATCTTCGAGAAGTTGTGGAGAGACATGCCTGAAGACTGGAAGAGGGCTAATGTCACTCCTATCCACAAGAAGGGTCCCAAGGAGGACCCAAGTAACTACAGACCCATTAGCTTCACTTCAATCCCTGGGAAGGTTATGGAGTGGATCCTCCTGGGGACTATCACAAGTGGAATGAAGCATGTAATTGGAAAAGGCCAACATGGATTCATGAGGGGCAAATCGTGCTTGGCAAACCTTGTCATCTTCTATGACAAAGTAACCTGCTTGGTTGATGAAGGGCGAGTGGTGGATATAGTCTATCTGGACTTCTTCAAGGCTTTCGACATGGTCACCTACAGCTTCCTCCTTTAAAAACTGACTCATTACGACTTAGACAATTGGTCTGTGTGGTGGGTGGGGAACTGGCTGAGAGGTCGTACCCAGCAGGTGGTGGTAAATTGTTCATTCTCAAAACAGCAACTGGTCACAAGCAGGGTCCCCCAGGGATCAATATTGGGCCCAGTGCTGTTTAATATCTTCGTAAGTGACTTGGATGCTGGAATTAAGAGCACCCTGATGAAATTTGTGGATGACACAAAAATAAATAAAGTGGTTGACACTTCAGAGGGGAGAGTCACCCTCCAGGAAGATCTGGACAGGCTGGAGGAGTGGGCTAGCAGAAACCTTATGAAGTTCAACAGGGATAAGTGTAAGGTCTTGTGCCTGGGAACACATAACCCAGGAGTTCAAACTGGGAGCCACCTGGCTGGAGGGCAGCCCTGTGGAGTAGTACCTGGGTGTCTTGGTGGACAGAAGGCTCAACATGAGTGATCAGTGCACTGTGGCTGCAAAGAAGGCTGGTAGGATGCTAGGTTGCATTAACAGGGTCATCACCAGCAGAGATAAAGAAATCATAGTCCCATTTTACTCAGCTCTGGTCAGGCCACACCTCGAGTACTGTGTTCTGTTTTGGTCTCCACTATACAATAAAGGTGCAGACAGGCTAGAGAGGGTCCAGAGAAGGGCCACAGGGTTCTGTAAGACCTGCTGTATGAAGAAAGGCTGAGAAAAATGGGTATGTTCAGCCTTGAGAAGAGAAGGCTTAGGGGAAACCTTATTACAATGTACCAGTACTTGAAGGGCGGCTACCAAGAGGAAGGAGACTTCCTTTTCACATGGAAAATACAAGGGGTAATGGCTGCAAGCTGCTCCTGGGGAAATTCCAATTGGAGTCTAGAAGAAAGCTTTTTACAATGAGAACAATTAAACATTGGAATAGTCTCCTAAGGGAAGTGGTGGATTCCCCCACATTGAACAGTTTCAAGACTCATGTTGACAGGGTGCTGGCCCATCTCACTTAAACTACACTTAAGTTCACACTAGATGATCCTTGAGGTCCCTTCCAACATGGCATTCTATGAATCTATGAAAATCTATGATCTATGAATAAATGAAAAAACAAAATGCTCATGGATTTTATGTGCTTTTCTATTTAAAGTCATGGGAGCATATATTGATGAGGTTTCTAATTCAAGCCTCACTGAAAATTGATTAAATAATTTTGCATCAAATGAACATGGCCAGGGCAAAAGGAGTTGTTCAATAATTATAAAAAATGAGTGTTTGTATAGCAAATGGGGGAAGCAAGATCAGCTGTCACAGGTGCATTTTGAAGGGGTTATCCCAACCCACTAAATCTATAGGAAGCCCACAGACATAGAGGCTTCTGTAATGATGAAAACTTCTGATACAAATAGACTCAAGGCATAAAACATTCAGATCTGTCCTTTAACTAGGCCTAATCTAACTGCTTTTTTTGGTTTTCAACACATAAAACTGATAACTTGGTTAAAATCTGCCCAGGATGTCCAGAATCCTAAGACATTAGCTGCCATGCAAGGTTTTCATGGTGAGACTGAAAAAGCAATTAGTTTCTGTGTACTGTATCTGTAGTCAGAAGCAGCAGTGCAGCAAGAATATCCAGGAGAGTTTGGCATTCTATGGCCATGAATCAAAGCATGCATGGAGCATGGAGTTCCTCTGTTCCTACCTTGAGTGATACCAAAATCAGTGCTCAAAGGTCTAAGGACACTCTCAGGAGCTACTGGAAAGTTGCCTTTGTGACTTACATGAATAGACAAAAGGGATGTTACTGCCAACATCAGGTTTTGTGGCTTTTATTTCCACACATAAAGCTGACTATCTAAATTGATATAATTTCCCCCATTTGTCCAGTTCAGGGCACAGTTTCAGTCATAACAGCATGCAAACCTTGTGGGACACAGAGGACAGGGAGGTAGAAGGAGACAGGCTCTTCTGCCCCTGCTCAGAGTGGACATGCAGATACTACCACAGTGATACTTTATGAACTGGTGTGACCAGAGGTGTTCAGACACTGAATTGCCAACCAGTACTGTGCACAACTGAGTTCAAGCATACAGATAACTTCCAGGAGTTACCTGTAGATGCAATACGATCTGGGATTTATGATATTTCATATCAGTGTAAGTAAATTCCAATGTTTAAAATAATAAATTTGCCCTTGTTGACAATATTACAGCCTTATTATGTCTCTTCATCAATCTGATAAAGGGCAATTTTCCCTGTTTTTTTTTTTTAGTGCAAGATCTTGATTGCATTAACCTCTTAGGTAGCAGAGCTGCCATAATGTTCATCACTTGTCACTTTGCTTTTTCCTCTTAGGACTCAAACAGTATTTCTGTCTCCTATGCTAGATTACTAAAGCAATAGCAAATAACTGATTTAATAGAAAGACTCTGAAGTGTTGTATCAAGACATCATTTTGTAACTGTCTTTGGGAATGAAACCTGATTATTGGTCTAGTATTTTATGATTTGTTTCAATAAGTTTGTTGTTGTGGTGAACCGACCACATGATTTTTTGCCTTATTAAAACAGTGAGCAAAGAACTGCAATACCCATAAATCAATTCTGCAAATCCTCTAGAAGCCGGAAGTATAATAACACAGGACATAAATATCGGAAAAGAAAACGAACTTTCTCTTTTCCGCTTCACTACACAAAGGGAGCACATCGCTGAGCTGTCAGCGCAGCCCCCTGAAAAAGCCAAGCAGCCAGAGAGGAGGGGGCAGCCGCCACGGAGAGCCAGCGGGCAGAACTGCTGACTCTCACCGCTCTAGGAATACAGGGGAGAGAAAGAAGCCGTGAGCCCCAGCCGGCCATGAGTTGCGCAATCGCTGCCACCGCCATGAGCTGCCACCGCAAGCCAAAACTGAAAGAATCCAGAAAAAAAGCTGCAAGCTGCAGCAAGAAGAAATTGCGACAAGAGGCCGCTGGAAGCTGCGTGTTGCAGAAAGCCGCAGCGGAAAGCCACGTCGCCAGAAAAAGCTGCTCCAAGCTGGGAGCACCATACCGAAGAAGAAGTTGCGCTGAAGAAACTGTGCAGAAAAGCCACGCTATCAGAAAAGTTGCACCGAAGAAACTGCACCGAAAAGCTACAAGCTACTGACGTCATCAAAACAGCCCAGGTCTGCCAGTTGGGCATCGTTGCCGTTCCACGGGGACCATCGCCGAATGCCGAAAGGACAGATGACGACACATGCACGCACACACACGCACCATCCACACATACAGGTCATATTTTGACATAATTAAGTCCTTATTTGCCCTTATCTCTCGGTGGGTGAGAGGGGTAGTGAATGGGTGGGCGTGGTGTTCTTTAATACCATAATATTTCCATAGAGTAAATAAGGTTTTATTTGAATATATTTGGTAATAAACTTGTCAAATACTCATTTGGTCTCTGCATTTGCTTACAAGCCTGGTGGAGAGATATTCCACTTTGCCCTCAACCCTTCCCCTTTTGGGAGGTGGGTCGGACCTCTGCTCTCCGACTGCGACAGTTGTAAATGATGGCCACTTGTTAGCTGGCTCAGCTTAAATAAGTGTATAAGTAAAACTCATATAAACTAAGTAACTCCGTTTATTACCAAGGCAACATCAAAATTCATGAGTTTTGGAAAGATATCCCACCAGACTAAAATTTAATTAGTGAAATGTGACAAAATATTGTCATTTTCTTCATTTAATAATTAATTAATTGGTAAAATAAATTCAAAGCTTCTGTTTCTTAAAGTCAGTAGCCATACAAAAGACTGATTTTAAATGGTAAATCTTTCTCCCCATCCCTTTCTACATTTTATTCTCCTGATGTATTCTGTAGACTGTTTACATTCCTCTTTTTGGAAATTGTTATATTTCTTAATTTCAAGTCCCTAAAGCTAATAATTTACAAAATCATATTTTTTTCCCTAAAGTAGGAAAACTTCTAAATCTTCACAGTGAAACATCTTTAAAAAAAAGACAGACTTTTTTTTATTCATTATGTTTTTATACCTTTATTTTTCTTTTGTTTTTGAACAAATCAGTGTGTGAAGGAGGAGGAAAACAAGGAATGCAGATTGAGGGTAATTTTCTTCAAACCTGTGGTCCACTGTCTTGGAGGAAGAAAATTATTTTCCTTTTACAAAACAGAAAGTATTATTCTTCATATTTTCAAGTGAAGATCCTTAGCCTTGTTCCTTTGTTTTCTCTTTAATGTCATTAGTTTTTGACAGAGAGAAAGAAAGAGCTTGTATACACCCACAGTGCCTCTATAGAATTAATGTATTTTCTGATGTTGGATATACCATTATTGCCTAGATGATTAAACTAACCATCCTGAGATGCCATTCACAGAGTGCTATTGATCTCATGAATAGATTAAAAATTAAATTAATTCTTTTACCCTGATATCTATCAATATTCTTTGTCTTCTGTATACATCTTTTTAGTTAGCATTTGTGCACTGTTTATTCTCCTGCAGGCAACACCAGAAAATGGGAACTACAAATATCCTTCTGTCATGCAACAGTGTCTGAATTTTTATTGTATGTTATAAACTTCAGAAAACTGGGAACCTGTTTATCTTTGTCCAACGCCTATTTTTAAATGTCTCTGCAGACCTGAGGGTATAAAAAGACCTTTGTTGCACTTCAGGGATGAGATCCTGTACTACTTCTCCGTATGACCTGTACTAAACCAGCTTTCCCAGAAAGGAACAGCCAAGGTAGCATTCAAACATCAGTTTAGTCCTCTGCCTCCTGAGTTGTTCTTAAATCTTGTTAATTCTCATGACACTTTGAGCCAAATGGACCTGCTGAAAACAGCAGGCTTTCTTATGAGTTTCTTGGAAACTCTACAATAGTCTGCACTGCAATGTGCCTGACTCCAATCAACAGACTTCTTCTTCTGGGAGTTGTAAGTTAACCTTAAGACTGAGCCTTATCTCCTGAAGATTTTACTCAGAATAGGTCTTGCCCCAGAGAGACAAAGCACTTACAACATTTTGTTTAAAAGAAAGTTAAACACATGATATAAAGAGAAAATTAGAAAATTATGCACTGTGAATTAGAGACAAGGAACACAGGTACATAATTCTGTTGGCCGTTAAAAGATACATTTCTTTAAAGGGAAGCCTACAGCTTCTCTTCTGTAAATGTGACAGGTGATTGAATCTACTAGGAGAGAAAAACTTCCGTAATTTACAGATTAGCTCAGTTCAGTTGGCATTGCATAAAGATCTCCTAGAGTACTGTACCTGGTGCCTTGATGCTCCTCCAGAATACCTCAACTCTTCAACATATTACATCTGTTAGTAGCTTGTGGATAATTCTGGCTATCTCAAATCATCTGAATGTCTGTATGTAGGCAGATGAATGGAGGCCTGCAAGTGGGATCCAACTCTGGACAAAGGAGCTTAAACAAAGATGTCCAGGTGGGCAGTACAGGCAGTAGAGATCTAGGCAGCAGGCAGTTGAGTGTAGAAAGCAATTAACTGACCTGCTGCTAGAAGGTTGAATTGGTTTCCTGAATGTAGGTGTCTAGTGACATTTCTTACACTCTTTCACAGCTGAAAAGTTTGCATGAAGTTGATAGATGTGACATAGGACCCACAAGGGGCTAGTATCTTTCCAGGACAGTAGGTGGAAACCACACACAATGTGCTTACATGTTTCATAAGGCACTTAAAAAGCTGAAACGAGACCTGCGTTGCCTACAATGATTTGAATACTCCTCTACCTTCAGTTGACTGTACTGACTTCATAGACTCAGTAATACGATTTATACACTTAGATCATGTGTAGACACTTAAATATGTCTTAACATGGACCTGCATCCCACTATAGACATACTGTCAAGGTCTTCTGGCTTCTTCAAAGGGAAATGTGAACACAAGTTTAAAGGAAATATTTTTTCCATACTTTCAGTACAGTACTTTACCTCTTATGCATATTCGCCATAGTACACAGGTCCGTTTTCTGCCTCCATTGCTGGGAAGTCTTACTTCACTTCTTGTTTCTCATATCTAACTGTTGTATAGGTTTTTTTGTTTGTTTGTTCTACTTCTTGTTAGCCCGACTTTGTCCATATGATGAGAAAATCAAGTCTATGTGAACTAGAATTGTATTCTTCATACATCCTTCGTACAAAGTTAACAAAGCATCATCCTTAGGTGACTGTTAAAATAGATCAAAATTTAAAAGGGCTGGGAGCACAAAGTGAAAATTTTAAGACTAGCCTGAAACTTGTAAAGTATATTTCTTTCAAAAAAGAAGAATAAGATGAGTTATTTCTGAAGACTCAATGGTGTCACACTCTGGAGCATCCACTAAGAAGGATTATAAAAAAAGTTGACCTTTTCAGAACATAAAGCTGCTCATAGCTTAATACTATTTCACAGATTCTGCTAAACCCTGAAAAAGGACTAAGGATTGGTGCACTGTGAAAGAAGATGGAGACAGGAGATGAAGAAATTGCTGGGTTTCCTGTTTGGACTTATTGTGAGGATCATTTCAAGTAAAAGAGCCAGATGACAATTTTCATATTCCAATATTTCAGATAGGTCAACCCATCAACTCTATCAGCAAAACTCTAGAATCTGAACCATATTCCCGACTCAACGGCATTGGTGGCAAGATTTCATCAATAGAAAAATACAGGATAAAACTTTCCCTTTGCATAAGTCTTCCTATTATTAGCTCAGAATCTTATTATAGATTCTCAGCTAATCTGTAAATTCTGAAAGTTTTTCTCTCCTGGTAGATTTAATCACCTGTCATATTTACAGGAGAGAAGCTGCAGGCTTTCCTTTAAAGAAATGTATCTTTTAATGGGCAACAGAATGATGTGCATGTGTTCCTTGTGTCCCATTCACAGTACACTATTTTTAATCTTCTCTTTATATCATGCGTTTGACTATTTTCTTTTAAACAAATAGACTGTTATACACTAGCTTATCCAGAGTATGTATTTGTTAGAAATATAATTGACATTTTATAGATACATATTTCTGTTTTTCCTTTTTTAAATTGGCTGGAACAGTTCACTGGAGTAATGATGGTCTTGGATTACATTATGGAAGGTACTTGTCATAGCATAGTGGTATACTCCATTCTGTAATCAATTATTCGATTAGTTCAATAAGGAAAGCTAACAAATGGTTTTGAATAAAGACAAGTAAACATTACAGACCACAGGTATTTGTTGGTATTTTGGCTTTTTTTTCTTTCTAATAGGGTTAAAACTGATGGAAAATTACAGCTAAGCAGAATATGGGTGTGTTTCACAAGGCAATAGTTGCACAGTGGTATCTCTTTCACCGCCTGTTTGCTGTGCCTGCAAACCATTATCCTATACTTAAAAAATCATCTTTCAGAAGGCATAGAAACATCTTTCTATTTGCTGCTCTCTTCCTTAAAAGAACAAAAGATACTAACCAGAAAAGGTGTGGGAGTCGGCAGCTGGCCTGAGGACTCAGAGATGGACCTTAACCTTGAACAGATAATGATGTATCCCTGAAAGAGCCTGGGAAGCCCTGAGGCTGAAAAGTCCCAGGGAGAGAAGGTGATAAGAGACTGAACGAGCACATTCCACAAGTCAGAAGCCTAGCAAGAGATGAGCAAACACAGCAGAAGTCACAGCTTAATCGTTAGCCAATTAGCATCTTCAAAGAAGCACACCACAGAGCATTGAGCGAATTGCTTTTAGCAGCTTTCTGATGGACAACACTACGAGGTCGTGCCTTAAGGCTTGGAGTGTATAAAACACGGCCATTTCTGATAATAAACATCTTCAGTTTTAACTCTCATAGAGTCATCCTGAATTCCATTTCTCATTTGTTCGGCGCCAACAAAAGGGTACCTCTATATTGACACATGTACATGAGGAGACAAGAGAAGACCTAAATGCAGACTAATGTGAATGAATGTGCGCTTTCTTTTAAATATTTCCATTCAATCCTATCAGTAGTTTCCTTCTTCAATCACTAAGCAATATCTTACTTTCAGTCTTATTCCGCTTGTGTTAGTTACAGAATGGTCTGTTATGCAATGTTATTAAAATAAATCTTGATAGGGCAAACCTTTACCAGGTAGTCTTACAGGTAAGTATTGAGATTCCTGGGGGAGATCCAAGCTTGAGAAACTCTCTTTCTGTTATCATTAGTGCTAAAAAGAGAGGTGGCACGGAAACAGTCTGAGACATAAAGTACTTTCTGTTTACTAGAGATAAGTACAAGACAGCCATCTGAATGTCCTCCTCAGTGCTCAGAGTAACCAGATACCAAAACCAGAACTGAGGTAGTTTCCACTGCAAGAAGGAAAGGGCAAATGCAGGATGAATGTTGTAGAAAACTGTGTTCAGGAATGTTCACCAAGATAAAAATAGTCTTGCCTGTTCTTGTTGATAGGATGCTTATAGCCTGTTTTCATTTACAAACATGGAAAATATTTCAAGGGGATATATCACTAAGTATTTCCTTACAAAGAATGATGTGAATGTGTTAAATTTCTTCTCTGAAATCTTTTTGTTACCATTTCAGACTATGTTTTGCATCTGTGGATCTCAAATTCATTTTTTTATACAAGCTGACTGTTTGCATGCAAGCAGGTAACTTTAAGATGATTGCATGAGAAAGTCAGAATATGAATCAGCCCAAAAACAACGAAAAGGAAATTTTGGATATTTTGGGATATCTCCATGGTATTTGTGTTCATATATGCTTTGATGCAGATGTGGGTGCTTGAAAAGCTGATTTTAATTTTTATTCCTTTTGATCCTTATTAGTGCTAATTCTCAGATTATTGTGCCACATGTACTTTGGTTGTCTTCCCGACAAAAAAGAAAAATTTTAAGGATATCAAAACCAGCTGTATTATGATCAACAAAGAGAATCAGGAAGGTTTGGTTTATTGCAAATAAGAAAAGATGTAAAAAACTATAGGTATATTTTATATGCGGAAAATATCATTCTAAATAAGTGATTAATTAATGGGGGAAACACACAAGACAGTCACTGAGTAAATGATTCACAGAGTACCACCATGTTCCACTGTGAAAAAAGTAAGGTGTTTTGAAAAAAGTTATTTTGAACAGAAATAAAGATGACCAAAAGTGAACCGGGAATAATAATCTTCTTTCTCTCATTTGTCATGAGAAAAACATCACTTGCACTGCTGTGGGATTAAAAGAATTTTTCTTAGATCAACAACTGGAGTACTGAAGTGTGATAGAGAAGTATGAGTTGTTAAGTCTTGAGTTTCTTCTTTTTTTCTCCTAACCTGAAGTGATTTACTGTAAAGGCCAAATGCTCTTTAGCCTTGGACTGGGTTTTGCGGTTTAGCTCCTGAATCTGTTCACGGTATACTGGAAGCCTCTGACTTGAATGGGTCAAAGTGTGCCCTCTGGAAGTCCAAGATGGCAGTTCTACTGATCCTCTTCCTTACTTCTCCAAGAATTGAGAACTCTACCATTTCATGATCGCTATGCCCAAGCAACCTCCAACATTCACATAGAATCATAGAATCATCATGGTTGGAAAGGACCTCCAGGATCATCAAGACCAACCTTCATCCCAACATCTCCCTAACTAGTAGATCATAGCCTCAAGTGCTACATCTACTCGTTTTTTAAACACCTCCAGGGATGGGGACTCCACCACCTCCCTGGGCAGTCCGTTCCACTGCCTAACCACTCTCTCAGTAAAGAATTTCTTCCTAATATCTAATCTAAACCTCCCCTGATGCAACTTGAGGCCATTTCCTCTTCTCCTATCATTAGTAATCTGGGACAAGAGACTGACACCATCTTCACTANAATCTGGGACAAGAGACTGACACCATCTTCACTACAACCTCCT
>VZZY01005790.1:0-13443 GCA_013400335.1 Eurystomus gularis
AAATTAGTTATTATAATATATTTATTATAAGTTATATATAACTTATAGTTATGCTGAAGTTTTATCCTGAAGTTTTTGGAATTAATGTTTGTCCCATACTGCAGTTAATTAGCTGCTTTAGAAGAGCAGAAGAGTTACAGTTAAATTATCATTCTGATTCTTCATCTTTCTCATTTCTATTTGTTCCACCACATAGCAAGGCCCAGAATGTCACTTTGGTTTTTACTTCAGACATTAGGTTGTTAAGTACCCACATGCTCTTTTTAGGGAAGCAGAAATGTTCTGTAGATTTTTTCTGTTTCAAATCCTGCTACTAAACCCTTTCCACAAGCTTGGGACCAAAAGAAAACCCCCGTTTAGGGCTGTTTACTCATAAGAAATATCTCATTATATAATTTCAAGGCTGTATGTCTGCACTTTTAGTAGAAGTAGATAACCAATTAGAACTTCAGTTTGACAGCCAAGGATTACACTACTCAGACTTCAGAGCAAGAGGGGTGATTTTCTTTCTCTGCAAATCTTCATACTCTCCTCCAAAAGTTAACTTTTTTCTAAGGTTCCATTGGATTCCCATCAGGGTATTCTTTCCTAATTTTACAGCTTCAGGATAATTATTGTCTCCAGTGTATCCCTTTATGCTGACCAAAATAGGTACTTATTGCCCCCTTTTGAAGCAAAAAGTAGCTCACTTGTCAAATGCAACTAGTGCACTGAGCAACAAACACAATGATCAAGTCCACAGAGATACATACATTAACACATACACGAAACTTCATACTTAATAGGCATTAATAAAGGAAACTCCCACTTCATGAAGAGAGACTGAATCAGCTACCAAACTACAGAAATGTAATTTAAGACTAATTCAAAGTAGCTGTTTGGATATATCTCCAGCCAGGTAAATCCTGAACATACACCAAAAGGGAGAGAAAAAAGGGAAATAATTTAAGTGGGCTTAACACCTCTTCTCAGGGATATCTCAATGGTAACATGAGACATGACTTTTCCAGTCTACCTGGGGATCCATCAAAGCAGGAAATATACTTTAACACATTAGTAGTTGATATATTGAAAAAGTAGGTGCAAAGGAAGGACACTCAGGAAATGTTAGACAGCTATATAGTCACATGTCTTCCCTGCTGACAAGATGGAGCCATGTGTATAATACAGCCTTCATCACACAATACATATTTTTAAAAGAGTATCAAAGAATAAGTAGAGTAAGATTTTAAACACAATTTACTTGTCTCATTGCAGTTAAAAATCCTTGAGGATTAAAAAATCCTGTCATCCAGAAGCAGTTCGGTCGGCTTTCAAAAATCCAATTGTAAAACTGGTGGTTTCTTTCTAGAAGCTCAGTAAACCAGAAGCCAAGTGTACTGGAAGCCCAGGATGCCTAAAAACAGTAAACAGTGTGTTCGTGCTTTAATTTTATTCAACAGTTTTAAAACATCATATTCCTGTCAAGACAAAGTAATTCCTCCCAAAGTAGTAAACAACATAATATTAGCAAAGCATATTTAAAGCTCATTTTTCATATCAGCTTTTAACCTGATAGATAAATGTTGAATCCCACAAGCAAATTCTTGCGCTGTTCAAATTCACCCCTACCATTCCACTTAGACATGTTTAATTCTCCCTGTGGCAATTGTCCGTTTTATGACATTCTTGTAATATTAGATAGGTATGTAAACTAGGAAGAAATACAGTATACATGTCTTTCTAAAGCCAAGATCAATGCATCGAGATACCAGGATTTCTGCCAAAACTATTGTTCTCTTTCTGAAAAAAAAAAAGCTAACGAAAATTGGGGTTGGACTATGTGAAGATTTCTGGTGATATTTCTCTTTGAATAGTTGTATCATACTTGTGCAGTGAAGCATCTGCTTTGGTCTAGGTTTTGTACCATGAAAACACTTTGTCAATAAAAAAACCCAAACAAGCAAACACCAAAAAACCTCCTCATTTTTCTTTCCATCTGTTTCCATTAACAGCTCTAGTTGTCCCCCAAAACAATTTCAGTGTGGGGAGGATGACAGAGCTGGAATTGTTTATCTTGGAGAAGAGAAGGCTCAGAGGAGATATTATCAATGTTTATACCTCACGTGTGGAGAATGGAACAAGATGGAGTCAGGTCCTTTTCAGTGATAGAAGAGGCAACGAGAACAAGACAAAATTTGGGAAATTCCATTTAAACATAAGGGGATTTTTGTTTGGTTGGTTGGTTTTGATTCACACAGCCATTCCACAGGAAGGGGGCTCCAGAGCGTGGGAGCAGGCAGCTGCATGGTGCTTCGTTGCCAGCTGGGGTTAAACCACAACAATGCAACAGGCTGTTAACACAGGAAATACCTGAATCTTCTACCTGAATTCCTAATTTATAAATTAAAAGGGCTTGTTTGGGCTGTGTTCATTTTAGCCCAAAATCTACTTTGACAGTTGCACAGTCCTAGTTAGCACTTGTGTTCGAAAAAATTTTTACTGTATATCTAGTGG
Organism: Eurystomus gularis; assembly: GCA_013400335.1. Taxonomy (NCBI): domain Eukaryota; kingdom Metazoa; phylum Chordata; class Aves; order Coraciiformes; family Coraciidae; genus Eurystomus; species Eurystomus gularis. The sequence goes on from VZZY01005790.1 coordinate 2,497, forward strand.
TTTAATCTAGCTCCACATAAATAATTTTTTTCTTCCTTACAAAACAAATGATGTACACCTACTTTTTTCCAGCTAGCGGGAATCCTTCCATCATACATGCAGTCTAAAGCATCCCTCAGATTTTCACTCATAACAATTGTCCCATCAATGGCAAGTTTTAGATCAGTCAGAGTGCTTCTCACTAAAGAAATAACTCTCTGCATTTGTTCAATTTCCTGTCGCAAAAATATGTTCATAGGCTGAAAAGGTCCAATGTTCTTCAGTTTCTCTTTCACCTGTAGGTAGAAAACCAAAGATCCTTCAACAGAGGTGAAAGAAAAAAAGTGGCTTAATACTAAGGTTAGGCATCAATACAATTTTTAAGATATAATACTTTTATTTAGGAAGTTAAATGGTCAGTTTAGCATCTTCCTTGAATCCTCTGCAAGATTGAAATACAGGATTTGTTCCAAGAGAAATCTGTGATGCTGAGACCTGCTGTGTTGTTAGTCTAACTCATTTACTCTGTATATCATTCTATGAGCTAATGTCATTTAAACAGCACGTAGGCCATACCCCATTGTAAGGATTTCAGCTTTAATTCAAACAGTTCCCAACGTACAAACCAATTAAGAGTGATGCATAACCTTTCTAAGTTTATCAGTATTTTGCTACACAAAAAGGAATTTAAATAGTTTCCACCACGTGGAAAAGTTCAGTGCTCCACATTCACTTTTGTTAATACAAACTATATTTCAATTGTGTCATTTCTGATCAGAGCTGATCAGCCCAAAAACAGCTCTTGTAAACTCAACAGGGCTAACTGTACCTATACAATGACATTACATAATATATATATCTTTATTAAGCCACCTATCTATTCCTGACGATGTTGAGTAGAATTTGAAGAGAATTGGACTAACTACTAGGAGATTTAGCCCATCACAAAAACAATACCCTTCTGAGAAACTCAACAAATTGCAGTCCTTTACAGATCTCAGATACCTGGTTCAGCCTTTTCAAAAGTCATAAAACTCAGGCTTCTAGAAACTTCGTCAGGTGCAAACTTTTGGAAGACTGCTAGGTGGTATTCTAAATTCAGATACATTAACTCATCTGTTTAGATAAAATCATCTGTTTAGATAATATCATAATTATGCTATTTGAGGGAAGAAAAATTAGATACTATATATGGGCTACAGAAAACATAAAACAACAGATGTAAGGCATGGGTATCTGAAGAGAGTCTATGCTCATGAGCATACCCCACATAAGGGGAACATATTACTGTGTAAAACAGAAAAGACAGCGTTGAATTGTACAAGTCTCATGCTCTTCCTCATAGTTCAGCAACCTAGCAGGGAAATTTGGCAGTTGTAAGCAACCTTGCCTTGTATCAGGTCCTCATGCTAACTTCCATTAAAGATCAAGTGAAATGGCAGAAGACTAAGGATAAGAGATTTCACTTTCCTGAAGAAGTGGATGGCAGGCAAATAATGTAATTAATAAAACATCTTACTGCCTAGATGAACAGGTGGCTACTTTGGGAATCTGTTAAAGTACAAAAATGAGTGTGAACTTCTTTCTGATGATACATTGGGGTGATTCACTTCCATTTCATAACAGAAGTATTGTAAACGTTTTATTACATACATAATTAATCTTACTTGCTTTTAAGCTTTTGCAAATATAATGTCAGCATCCCTTGATACAGGACAATATAGAAACCTTAACTATTTTACAAGCATTTTCTTCTCATTTATTTGAAGCTCATTATTAGCCTCACCTGGGAAGAACTATAATGTCAGCATCGTAAAATTCTGGGTCTCTAAAGGACAACTAAGAACTACGGAAAGATCCAGAGACAACAAAAATAATCCAAACACTCAATTAAAATGTAGTCTCCAGAAGTAACACAAGAATACAGTCGAAAGGACTGTCCATGTACTTAGTCATCAGTAAATGTTTTTTCTAACCTTAAGAAAACCCTCTCACCTTGAGAGTCATCCCATATTTCACATACACAGAAGGAAAGTTGCTAGTTCAGAAAAGAAATGGCTGCAAGACAGCAGGTGTCCATTACAAATATAATTACATAGGCTGTTATGAGTTAATATGGATCTTGAGATACTAACACTAGGCTTCAATCAATAAAACCTATCACTTGATAAGATTTTCAGCACTCACTTCATTGACAAAGAAAACAACCTAAAAATACCATCAGCATGTAAGCTGAATCCCAAAGTAATATATATGTTAAAGCTGTAATAATTTTAGAAGCATAAACACACTTGCAACATGACCTCACTTCTCTACAGTGTCAACAACCTTATTTAAAAATGGATGATCCTACCTCCCCCACAGTGCAAATGACAACTTAAGCATTAAGTGGTTTAATATTTTGAAAAATGCTCTTACGAAAGTACTTCAGTGTACATTTTGTGACTTCATTATAAATGTTAAGAGTCTGGTCAGACTCCCTTTAAAATATGTTTTTGAAATATTGCCTGTATGAATGAATTCAGACATGCTTTCAGAGGAATTAATATAATTACTTTTTTTTTTTTTAATCCACACAAAGCAAGATGAAGCAAATGTTTACGACAGAATTTCATTAACTCACTTCAAAAGGTACATAATCAGCAGGAAGCTTTTCCAGCATATCATCGGCCACTCTGGCTACAACTGCCTCTCGAGTCTCACCTCCTCCACCAGAGCTATCTTTAGGCTGAATACTGAGGATGACGTCCAATACACCTCTGGAAATTTTACTTTGGTAAGTGATATCTGCATTGGGGTGCAAACCAAACACCTCTGGTGTGTCGTAAGCAGGAAGACTCTATATAGTGAATAGAGAAAGAGCACAAATTGGGATGGATTTATAAGCTAATTATTAAGAAACAAAAAGCCACAACAAAACCAAATATCAAACACAAAACCCCCAAATACCTTATGCTGTTAAGTAAGAGGCTAGATCTCTTCAAATAATATTAGGGTTTGCCCCTAACTTGCTGTGATCTGTTTGACATGTCACAGTACAAATCACACCAAGGTTAACGAATTAATTTTCAACCTCCCTACACTATTTTAATAGTCAGCTTGTACTTTCATATACCTACACATTCTAGTTCTGTCACATTTTACCCAATGTCTGGACTCCATTCTTTGCCCTCTTCAGTAACTGTATGATTTCAGTTACGTCCCTCAAGATCACATGCAAAAGAAAATATTCCTATCATGATAGGCAGATCTCAGGGTGCCTTCCAATTGAATGTATTTTCAACATCGATTATAACATTAATGACCACAATTAGCTGTCACTAATAGATATGCAGACTGTTAGAAAGCGGTAAAGAATCTGTGAATAAAAGACAAAATATAGGTAAGCAGAAGAAATGACAAAATATAGGGATTCAGGAACTTGCGAGAAGCAAGTGAATTGGTTTTTGTGTTGAAAAGCCTTCATTTACCAACCTGAATGTACTGAAGGTATTGATCCACTGTAGTACATTTGGGTATGCCATATCCTTTGTAGAAGCTGAATTCCTGACTGATCATATTTTCACTGAACCAAATCTTTACAAAGGTGTTCATGAGTCTTTTGTCATAGTCATCTGTCACACGGCCACCATATTGGATCTCACCTATCATGTAACAAACAGTACTCCAGGAGATCCCCTAAAAACAAGCAGAAAGCACTGACTTGACCTAATCCTCTTCTTACCTATTTACATCTCCCTTAGTAAGAACAACCAATACAAAAAGTCTCATATCTCTGTCCCTTTTGAAAAAAAGTTATTACCACTCTTCTTTCCTGTAACCCTGCATTCTTAGAACACCTCTAAGGATTCCTCAATATAGAATTCATTGACAAGTAATTCAAGAGGCTATCCTGGCATCTGGGCAAGAGAGACACAGCTACACTGCACTCATGCTTTCAACTTCACTTCCAATGTCAATTGCAAAGTGATCTGCCACAGACCTCTACATGACAACTGACCATATGAAAGTGAGGAATGTAAAAGGAATTCTTACATATTCAATTAAAGCCCCTTTCAACTTTATGTTGCAAAGATAGGTTGGAGGAGCCAAATATTATTATTTTTACTCAAAATAGATTTAAACAAAAGAATATTTTAAATATGGTGGTCCATTTTTAACTATCTGACTTAATTAGCATTCAAAAGAAGGTCTATGCTTCTAAGGCTTTTATTTCTGAAGTTTTCAGGGGAGGCAGCTGGGACAGGCTTGGTTTTATTTAATGTACAGTTTACTATAGAAATTTAACATGCACAAGAGTTAAAATCTAATTTAAGCCTGTGGCTCCACAGACACACGTGCTTGGAATGTTGAATGTTTGTGGAAAGAAACAAAAGAATAATTTAAACTCATATGTCTGTTTCAATTATTGAGAACCATGTATATACATTCCACTACTAGAAGGACCCATCACCCTAATCCACCTTCACCACAAAAGCATTCATTACCTTCTTGGCATCTGTGCCATCCAAGTGGTTTTGAATGAACTGCACAGTAGCACTGAAATCAGCTTGATTAAACTCATAGGGTATATTCCAACCCAGAGAGCCAAACTTGCGTCTTTCTTGAACAGTGGAATGGAGAAAGGCTACAGCGTATAACATCGGTTTCCACTGTACCATGTCACTGAAATCTAGTAAATCCTGGCTGACACCTGTTGGTTGTAAGGAGGTTTTATAAGAAACACAGTAATAGTATTTTTCAAAACTACTTCATATCAGTGCTAAAACATCAGTCCTAGAGATATTCAGTTGGCTCTCTGCCCGTCCCAAGAGTAAATGATTGTCCTACAAAGTGTTCTATGCTAGAGACAGTTTGTAGCATGTTGTTAAGCTGCTCAAACTAAGAGTATACTTCAGAGAAGAAAAACCCACCAGAATTAGCTGAATTTACAGTATGTTGCTTTCTGCAAAGACTCTTGAGAAAAAGAAAAAGAATTCAGAAAAGAAAAAGAATTTCCTGTTTTGCTGTCCAATCAGTTCTGGCAACAGATCTTCAGCAGATCTTCTCTTTCTACTAATTTCCACAACTTCTAGCAAAACCCAAGGATTGAGATGTGTCCTGGCTTTTTTGTGGTCAGTTCCTCATACTAGCTTACTCCTTCTATCAGTGGCTACAATATGACCACATAACACCAAAGAGTCCAAAAATGAGAAAAATTTAATTTTAAATCTAGCACTCACCACTATATGTTCTCGTTAGTCCAGCTCTGAGCCCTTGTGGTGGTTCATTGGTAAACTTAATAGACATTTGAAGAAGGGTGATGGGGAACTGTTTGTGAACGTCAGTTGTCATCCACAATCGAAAGCTTTCATGGACAGTCTCCATCTCTATTACAGTGTCCATCAACTCATCCAAAAAGTCAAGTCCGAGGTGGCAGTTTTGCAGAAGTGCCCAACCTCCCTAGTTTAAAACAACAGAATATAAAGTTATGAACATTGTTTGCAAACTGAAATAACTCCTTATTTATGCTGTAAGTTAGGAACAAAGCCAACACCTCTAAGCTATAGCAAAAGATAGCAAGTTTAAGTGCGTATCAAAGCTGTTAAAGGAAGAAAACCTTCACAGACAATTTTGCCCCACTGGCTCACCAAATCAAACCTGAATCATTTGATTTCATGCACATTTCACATACAGAGACCAGTACCCATATTAATGGTACACATGCTATTAACAAAGTAATTTTTCTCCCAAAAAAAATCTCAAGTGAGCTTAGCTGTGGGCTGCTCCTTCTGAGGATGTTGTTAGCTTGTTTGGTTTTATCATCTAAACAAACAGTCCTTGCTTGTTCAATCTGGTCTTCTCAAGTAGTCCCTACCTCTTCCAATTCAGTACATTTAAATCATATCTGGACTTTATTATAGTGCTGGTGAACTGATAAATCTTGACGTACATATGGGAGCTCAGAAGAAGTAGTTCCATAGAGCAAGATGCTAAACCTTGCTCCTCACAAGGGTCACAGGCTTGGAAAATAACCAAATATATGTGCTTACTTGATCTATTGCTATCTATCAATAGATATCAAACTTTCTCATATGAATTATCATACTTTATATAGACATCTCGCATACCTCTTCATTAAGAGGGTATGTAAAACAGTGAAGGAAAGTAACCGCATTTCTTATAGCTAAACAAAAGGAGCTTTTCTTTCCTAAGTTTTGAATTAGTTTCTTCTCATCTGATCTGCTACTTAGCTCTTTAAGTGAAGTTGCCAAATGAGAATCTGAGGCAAAATTCAGAGGAAAACTGGAAAGCTCATAACAGGAGCACAAGAATTTTAATCTGTTCACATCAGCAGACATAGCAGTACTACAACCTAATGGGCAAGGCATGATAAATTGGAACATCCCAGCTTTTCTCTCTCATACAGGACATGTTATTCTTTAATACTTCCATATTTCACTCATAAAAGGCCCATGCTATCGGATTGTCCATCGCAGTTCAAAATCCAGACTACAGTAATACAAAGTATTTTGCTATAGAGCCTTGTTTTTCTCAAGTTTATGTAACTATCAATAGTATATTTGGAATTAATCTTCTTCATTTAACAAAATATATTTGTATTACTAAAAATACAAACCTGAAAAAACGTTATTAAAAGCTTGCATTTAACATTCATGCAATCCAAATAAATCAATTTCGTTCATCAGTAAATAACCTATAACAAAAACACCATTTTATATGCAAAACAGAAATCTGCATAGTATCAAAAAGCTTGTTATAGTCAATTAAACCACTGTGAAAAGACAGTTCTATTGTTTAGGACACTTATTTATACAAATAAATATAGGTTTTTGTATCAGCATTAACTACCCACCAAACAACCTTATTTCATGACAGGATTTTCATTTCCAAGTGTTTAACACAGATACAAAAAACATTCAGATTTTTGTCTCTTACATGAGCCATTGTCTGCTGTAGAAGTTTACGAGCATGGATTTCTTGCCCCTGGCCCATGGAAACACAACGTGTCTCTATCTTCAGTCTTTTTCCCAAAGCAATAATTGAGTCCGTAGGATCAGAGCCCATGGAAAGAAAGCATATGAGAGGAGTACGTGGATCTGACTCTTCCCATGTCTTCTCCAAGTCTAAGATGACTCCCTCTGCATATTTCTCCCCCATAGAGTCAATGATGTATTTTCTTGCCTGTATTAAAATGGCAAACTTAACTTGTGATATAATTATGCAACAAATTTTTCTCTACATGTTAACATATCATACTGTCTTTGAGGATGCTCTTTCTTACAGCGTTATAAGACCAGTTAAAACTTAAAATATAATTATTCTTTTACATATATCTGCATGTATTGTTATCTATAACACTTACAATTGCAGTATAATAAAAATAATAACCTTACTAAAACCTTAGAAATGTTTTAATGATTTAAATTTGGTGTCTCCTCTCTGAGGAGACCTTACAGCATCCTTCCAGTACCTGAAGGGGGCCTCCAAGAAAGCTGGGCAGCAACTGTTTACAAGGCACACGTAGTGTGATAGGATGAGGGGCAATGGTGTTAAACTAGAGAAGTGGAGATTTAGATTAGACATTAAGAAGGAGTTCTTTACTATGAGGGTGGTGGAACACTGGAACAGGTCGCCCAGAGAGGTGGTGGAGGCCCCACCCCTGGAGACATTGAAGGTCAGGCTTGATGGGGCCCTGAGCAACGTGATCTAGTTAGAGATGTCCCAGCTGACTGCAAGGGGGTTGGACTAGATGACCTTTGAAGGTCCCTTCTAACTCAATGCATTCTATGATTCTATGATCTCCGTTAAGATAGCGTAACTCCTAACTTGAAAATCTAACTTTCCTTTCCAAATGCTAGAAAAAAAAAGGAGGAAAGTATGGAAGATATGCTTCAAAGGTGTTAGATCTTTCCCACCTTCATGCTTAAACAAACAATGAATTAGTAGTAGTAACGATGAAAATAATTGTCACTTAGTAGAAGATCCAGGGTAACAGGTGAAGACAACCTCTGTTATTCCTTATTTATTTCCAAAGTTGTTAGGTTATTGTTCCTTTTCACTAAGAAATAGGAAAGGCTCTTTCAAACAGTCTGGGACAATCTTTCTTGTATTCTTTTCTACTACATTGCTTTTGTCTTAGACCAATCTTTCCCTTAATACCACTAGGTTACTTCTCAAAAGTTATTCATCATTTAGCATTTGATAAGCTATCAGTTTTCATAAAACCATCATAAGATGAAAGTGTATCTTGCTCCCATTAACAGAACTGAGGAAGTAATTTTGCATGATCCATTTCAGACACACAGCACACATCTGAGAGATTCATTACACAGCCCCATTTAACCTTCTATTGATTGTAGTTACACCAATAATTGCTGAGACTTTCTCTGAATCCAGTCACAATGTCTAAAGATTTGCATCCATAAAATTAATGCCACACTTTTAGTGATGCATTCTAACTTCAGTAAATTGCCAACCGTTGCTCTGAAATTGTCAATTGTTGCATAATATTTACTCTTTTGCACTAGAGAAGAACATAAAATTAGAAATAGGCTCCTAGAAGTTGTCTGGGTTTTTTGTTGTTGTTGTTGTTTTTAATAACTATAACCATTTAATAAACTTCTATTTTTTATTTCTCTCTTTTCTGAATAGATGGCTTTAAATTAAAGATTTTAAACAGAACTTAATACAGATTTTCCTAAGGTCGGTCTAATTCTTCCATGAAATAAATGGTTCCTCAATTAAATTCTTTTCGTGTTTTATTTTCTCTCAGACAACTGAGTTAATGAAAAGATTTTACTTCAGTCTAACATGAGGACAATTCTACAACTCCAGTGAGTAATATCAGCAAGGACAGTCAAAAATACCTTCTGAACTGATAAAGCAGAAATGGCCAAACACAAATGTTTCCAGATGAAATCCCATCACCATAGTAAAATCATTGGCTAATAATATTCAATATATTGAAATAATTTTGCTAACATTGCCCTTGTAACAAATTCATAAATTGTCTGAAAATAATTTCAGAAAATGCAATGTAAAGGTCTAGTACAAAAAGAAGTTTAGCATTAAAAGTACTGATCTGCAATTCTGTAATTATTATTCTAATGACACCTAAATGAACTAAGCTGGCTATATAAATGTACCTGAGCTATGGTCCTGTCAGGACACCAAGATCTGATAAGAAGAAGACGTCTGAAGCAGTCCAGGGATTGACCATACCCACTAGGAACCAGTTCATCTTCAGGATTCTCACTATCAAACCAGATTTTCCACTGTTTCTCTGCTCTGGAAATCTGCATGTATAGCATCAAAGGAGTAAATCTCACTAAACACACAAGTCACATTTCAACTGCCACCAGGTCAGGGACTTAATTGGGGTCAGAGACATGTAATCCACACACAGGTATTTGTTTAAGCAATGTTAGTACACAGATTTAATAGGGCTATTAAAAAAAAAAAAAGAGAGGATACATATTCAGATTTTAAGTACAAAATTGTAGAATGCAACAATGCCCTTAAGTATTCATATTCTGAAAAAAATGAGCTAGTACTCAGTATCTTCCATTAATGATAAAATGGCATAGCTAGGTCAGAACACAGACAGCTAGGCTCAGCACGGCTTTGAGAACACTAGTTATGTATCTGCTCGCCACACGACTGTAGTGAAGGTACTCTTGACATATACCAAATGCTATTTTCTTACTCCATCAGCTCACACACACTTAGAGTCCATTAAGACTATTCATACAAGTGCTGAATTTACTGAACACCCTTTCCCTAACTCTTACTCCATGTAATCAGAGAAATATTGGAACAAGCATCATAAAATATAGCGTAAGAAACCACAACAGGGACACAAGAAAGTTTAGCAACTAGATGACAATTCAAGTTGCATTATATGAACTGGGTAATAGCAAGTTGTATCCCAGTCTGAAAGTATTATTATATAGGGTGTGAAGCATCTTACTTTGTTCTTCTTTTCCTGGTTTTTTTTTTAAGTCTTTTTATCAATATAGGTTGCAAAGTAGCCAGGGCCACAACTGTGGCTGTCTGCTGTCAGTCTCATTCTATTCTACCAAATTAAAGCTTCCAAACATGTGCCTTAATCATTACCAGATAATCACTGTCAAATGAGATTAATTTTTAAAAGCTCTTACTTACTTGATCAAGAATATCTGAAAATTGTTTAAGCTTACTGAGCTCCACCAAGTTCAGCCAAGTCATATCCAGAATCCATTTAGCTGGCTTAGGAGGACAAGCTTTAAGGTCTAGGGAAGCACCACCTGAAAGAAATTAGGAAGTACTTATAATTAGAACTGCTAGAGACACCCAAAAAAAACCAAAAACCAAAAATAGGACCTATTTGGTAAATGTAAGCTAATTACTGCAAGACTATTCCAAGTGACTAAATCTTCCCAGTTTGGAGAAAGACTATTTAATAACTAAGAACAGTCAGAAAGAAATGTATGAGTGAGATATCACAAAAAATTTATTGTCAAATCTTATTTCTTGTCCTACTGTAAAACATTTAAAAAAAAAAAATCTGTAACAATTTCACATTGCAATCTGAATTTATTTTTTACTGTAAAAGAATAGCTTGCCTTTATGGAGAAAAGACTGAAAAAAGCTTAATTTCAATGTTTTTTTCTTACTTTTTTGTTGAAGATAATACAATTAATATAATAATTATATAATAGTAATAATACATTTGCCTTCCTTGGAATTCAACTGAAGCTAAAAGAAAGCAAATACAAAAGAAAAAGAAAACACAAACTACAGATTTTTAATCGTGAGGTTAGAGTTCCTCTAATTTATAAAGTCACATCACCTTTGGTGAAGCAGATTTCGTAGTTTGCTCAGTTTATATTAATTTTCTTTAATTATGCACTTTAAACAATTATTATTAAGCAGTTTCTCTTTTGAGGATTTACTATTTCTTTGTGCAATATGCCTGAAAATAAA
>VZZY01005791.1:0-52863 GCA_013400335.1 Eurystomus gularis
GTCATACACCACAGACCTGCCTACTGTGCTGAGATTTTGACCAAATTAAGAATACAGTACACCTAGGGACATGATTCCAGTCTGTGAAGTGCCTATCAAGAAAGAGTAATGTTTTGTACTTTGCCAAATAAAGCCGTTTGCTTAATAATTAAAGCAGAACAGGAATGTCTTTTGCTGAAGGGCAAAGGTTAGAAGTAGCCTTCATTCTTTCAAAAATGTTTTACTTGTGCAGTACTGACTTTGTAGGCTCTGGCAACATACCTTAAGTTCTTCTCTGCTTACTATCTGATATCACCCTCTCTCACAATATGCTTTAGTCACAGTTTGGATGCTGGTTTACATCAATTTCTCACACACACAGTTTCCTCTTAGCTTAAAATGGATCATAGCAAGATCATCTTCAACACCACTGTTAACATTTACACTGCTTGCAAAATGGCAATGAGGAAAAATGACAGGTAAGATGAAGGCCAAAGGGGAAATACAGAACAGCAGCAACAAAGAGCTGTTCTTCACTAATGTATCTGAAAGCATACATTAGGAAATTGAAGAGACCAAAGAGAGTTGGGAGAGTGAAGGACAAAGACAGGAGCCTACAGTATTTAAAGGTAATCAGACCTTGAACGTGAACTTTAGCAGTGAGATGAGAGAGTAAAAAGAGATACAGAACAATATTCCCTCCTCTTCTCAGATGAACACCACCTTATTTAAAATAAAATAGTAGGTAGTGTGTAAGAGTAAGAAAGGGCCATACAAAGCCTAGGTTCCAAATGATGGTTGAATTTTCTGATTCTTCAGAATCCAGAAAGGTAAAATTGTTTTCATGGGAGACTGATCACATCTTTCCCTTCATCCAAAATTTTAGTATGTTTGAGTCTGATTAATACCAATTAGACTAGAACACTATTGTATGAATTTAAAAATAAAATACCAAAAAATCTGTGATGCAAGAGGCAGACACACAAACTGATAATGGCAGCATACATGCAACTAAAATTTGTTTCAGATATAGCTATCCTTACTATTGTGTTTCCATACATAAATGCACATATATTACATCTGTAAAAATGATAACACTGAGAAACCTGTGTAACCCATTGGTACTCACGCTTGTGAGGCTCTAATAGAATTTGTTGTCTTGAAACAGACATGTGTGCATGACCTCAAAGCCTATATACTGGGAGAGAATCTTCTGCTTGGACAATAAGAGAAGAGATTGAAACCAACCCCTCTCCAACTATGTTAGATGAATTCTGTTTAAATCAGTAACATAAGGATGGGTAAAGTATGAGAGATTAACTGTAGTTCTGTAGCAGGAAAGGAAGAATTTACAAATACAAATTCTTTTTGCACATGATACTATTTTCAGACTTATATGAGCCAGTGAAGAAACAGAACTCTTTCATCCTGGTGTTTTTCTTTTTGCAAAAGGACATAGGAATGTCACTAGCAAGTACAGAATAATGAAAAACAAACCTAAGATACTCCAAAGGATAGATTCAGTTTTCCAAAGTAAATATAATAATTCAGACGTGAAAGAAAAGCTATTTTCATTTAAAGGGAAGACTATGACTTATAATTCTGTCATGTGATCAGTTCTGAAACATAAAAGCAGTCATCCTTACGTGCTACCTTCTTAATGTTAACCTCTTAACTTCCTATTGCCTTTTTTAAAATTTTAATACAAGTACATTTATATGGACATTAATACAAGTTGCAAAAACTAGCGAAAAATATCCAAAGCTATAGGATTTTAGGTGTGAACATTTATACTTTTTCTCCCTCCTCTTCATTTTCATCACAATCAAAATTTGTGTACGCGTTTCTAAGTGATTTCCACACAAAGTGATAGAATAACTTTTACTTTCTCCTAGTGGAGGCTATTTAACATTTGCGAGCAACAAATGGGATTGCTTTTCTCCAGCAAGGTTGAGAGATACCTTGTTGAATAATAGGAATCAGCACCCAGATTACCACTGAAAGATGGGTTTTCAAAAGGTAAAATCCTTTTGTATCACACAGGTAGCCTAAAAAATCCCTAATTGCACAGAGGCTTCACGGGAAGAGAAGTTCCTAGCTGCAGCCTCTCATTGTAAGGGGGAATGTTGAAATATGAATGTGTTGAGTCCCCCAACTTTCATCTTGGCTTAGGATCAACTAAATGTTTAATGCTAATGTGAGAAATCAGGGCTGTTCAGGAAATTATTCCCTAGTTCAGCACCTGGGGATGGAGAACCATAGTCCTATCTTGTACATTCTCTCAGCTCTAGTGATGAGAAACATTCTTATACAGGGCAAAATCTGCCTCATGTATTGGCAGCGTATAAACAAACAGCCATCTGAATTCAGAGAGCCATTTGCTTAGAACAGCTGCTGGTTGAGGGTAGAAGTATTTGAAAGAAGGATAATATTTCCATGCTGAAAGACACACCACTTTTAAGAGGATGGCTCTAACAGGAAAGCAGCCTGGATGCTAGCTGATTTGCCTATGACTCATATACTTCTAACAGTCCTGCATAAACACACACAGTTATTAAAGAATAGCTGCATAATGTTTCCATTCATAAGGGGTTTTTTATTTTCTTTCATTTTTTTCCTTTGAGGGAGAAGATTTCTCAGTTAAGAATGATTCTAATATTTCATGTGCAATACCAACAAACTATTTTTCCCTATTTTAGATCCTCAATACGGAGTCTAACTCAGCAGCATCATTGAAGTAGCCTCATTTTAAATGTTTCTTACTTGTTTTGAAGTTTATAGGACTAAATGGAATTCTTTCTGTTGAAACTGGTGTTCTTGGAGCCTTGGTTCATTTTAGTTTTACTTTTAATACTCCTAATGCTGTCAAAATACGGGCCTCACACCAAAAGATAAATTCCTATAAAGACATACCATGTAACTATATGACACTAGGAGCCCAAAGTTTATAAAAGAATTTCCTAGTGAAAACAAACTAAAGAATTTAAATTGGTCCTTTTTTTCTTTTCTTTTTTTAAATATTTGAGAGGAAATGGTTCTGTCAGTCTTCACTATGTCAAGGCTTTGTGAACTGCAGTGTTTCTAGTAGAAGTTTTACTCCACTTAAACATGGACTTTACTGCTTCTGATTCATGGCAAGAAACAGATTACTGCATTAAGAGCACTGGACTAAGTGGGTCATCATACTTGCACTAGACTTTGATCAGATATAGAGTAGATGCCTGGATTGTCTCTATGCCTGAATCCAGAAAGACACTGATCACTAGTTTAAAGCTACATGCACAAAATTAGCCAGCTTTAGACTCACTTTAGATTTACTGCTAACATATTTCAGGTTGTGCATATATTTAATTTCTCCAGTGGTTTACACCAGAGCACTTCACAGCACTGAGACACAAGCTTCCTGCAGAAAAGTTGGAATCTCACGTAGAACACGTGAATTTCACAAGGAACACGAGCATAGATCTTTTTATTTAACTTTTGAAGCCTACAGTGTTGGTCTTGAAGCTGGTCCCTTATACTGAATGCAACCTTGGCAATACAAACATGCCAAGGGTTCAATCCTAACCCACCTTAAAATAGACATTAAATTCTGAACATATGAACTACATCACTGATTACATGGGCTGCCCAGAGTGACTCTCAGATGTGCATACATCTTTCTTGTGAAACACACTCCTATTTATTCAGATGAACACTAGCCAAATGATATATGAGCAATTTATAACCTTCATGGACTTACCTTTTCAACATCTACTTTACTGCCAGTCCGTTCATTCACTCTTCTTGTAGTCCCTGCAAACTAACTGCAATAGCTAAGGCAAACAACAAGAAATCTCCTCTCTCCTGTGGAAAACCATGCTATTTTTATGCTGATCTTCCCTTTCTTATACTAACATTTTTAAATCTCTCATCAGTTCTTGCATACATCTAGATCACAGTGTCTTTTGGAAAGGATTGATTTTTGTACAACATGGAATTCTAAAATGCATTAAATACTGTAGAGTGTGCAATTGAACTGTGGATCCAAATAATTCTTAAGAACCTACTCCATCAGTGAGACAAATTAAATGCAAAAAAACCCCAAAACCAAACCACAATAACTTGCCCTTATAATTAAAGATCAGTAGTCTCTTTGAAAACAAGCCTTTTCCATACTGGCTTTATTAGATTTAAAAAGAAAAAGGATGCAAAACAAATGAAATCAATATACGAAGTATAGCTAACACATTTGCTTCACAAGACCAACAAAAATTTGCGAGGTAAACTTTCTAGAATCTTCCAAGCAGCCAAAATGCCTTCAAATATCTGTCAAACTCAAGAAAGAACATCTGCACTCCTAACAATCCAGCAAAGATGAGACAGAGCTGATACACTAACTGTGTACAGATGCTGAAAGCCAGTCGCTTAGAGAAGTCCAAGATGCACTGCTCAGTTGCAAGCATCAGGGTTTTGTATTTGCCAATCCAATGAAACTAGTCATTCAGTAAGAAAAAGAGATTTACAACCTTTAAAAAAGGTTCCACCCTATTTATACATCTTCCCTTTGTCCCACATTCACTTAAAGTGCATGCTTCCACTGCTTCAGGCTGCCACTTTACAGACTCTCCCTTCAACACACTTGCTTATCTCTAAGACCACCAGCAAAAAAGGATGCAGCGCAGATGTGAATGCACCTTGACGCGAGTTTCTGTGCTGCTCTCTCACTGCACAAGGGGTTTTCCTACTTTTTTGGTCCACATCTACGTCATGGTAACAATAGACTTGGATTGACTCACTGAGCTTGATACAGCTCACAGCTAAACATCATACTTTTGCTACCTTCTGTAAAAGGTACTTCATGATGAATAATGGTTATTTATTACATTGAATCATTCTCATCTGCATTCAAACTTGCAGCTCAAGCTCATCAGTAATACTAATTCACTCTTACATAGCACGTTTCACCTGAAGAACATAAAGCTCTTCATAACTGTCAAATGATTAAGTTTTACAACATCACCCAAAGGTAAAAAGTATATCATTCACACAGGGCTTAGTCTCTTGCAAAACGTTACCATGTCTGCATGCTGTTTGTTGTGAGCAACCATGAATCACAGAGTGGTAGTGGTTGGAAGGGACCTCTGAAGATATTTAGTCCAGCCTCCCTCCTAGAGCATGACCCTAGAGTAGATTCACACAGGAACACGACCAGGTAGGTGAGAACTAGCATAAAGTGTAATAACAAACTGTACATTTATATTTATATAAAGATTCATTTCTTGTGTTCAGCACCATACAGGAGAAGGATTTCAGCTTGTTAAGGTATCATAGTGCTAAATGAAACTGGTGCATTTGCACTGACAGCCCTACTGCATTTAACCCAGCAGTTGTCAGCCCTGTTCAGACTCAGTATGATTCCTAACAGAAGGGTAAAATGAGGCAGATGCTGATGCAAAGAAAAAATCAGGAGTAGATGTCAGTTTTGCTATCACTTTTTTTTTTTTCTTCAGTCATAAAACCTGTTCAGTCTGAGTTAGGTGACTACTAGTAGATTGTTTAGATGTGCCATCTTTATCTGTAATGATTATTTTGAGGTTTTATGAGTTAGCGAGAAAACTGAATCAGAATTAATTTTCACATCTATGGAACATCATCAATTTCTCCTTTCTGTTTTCAAGGCTGTAAGTATAATGTGCATCCAATCTTTGGGGCATGCCACACTTGAATCAACAGTTTCTCTGAGCACATTCTCTTTTCCTTGAAAATGGAGAGGGACAAGAGGGGCAGAAAAAAAGCAGGAAAATTCCACATAAGCTTTACGTCTACACTACAGACAGGTGCTACCACCATTCACCTACAGAGAAAGAGACAGGGACAACACTGAGGTGAGAGCTTCAATGTAATAATTCATGGTTCCAAGAAGGAATAAAAAGTAAAGCATTCAGTTGAACTCTGATAAAAGCAGCCCCAACAGATCCTCCACCAGGCACTCATGTCCCATGCTAGGTATCAAGTCACATGACAGCTGACGTCAGAGAGTGGGGTTGCAGCTAGGCACCTACGTATAGAGCATGGGGTACTTCCCAGCTCCGGAGCTTCTTTGGTCTTCCAAGGCTTCATCTTCTGCACAGACTTGGCCTGGCACAGGGCATGGAAGTGATAGGGAGTATCAATAAATGATGGAAGCTCGCTGTGGTGCTATAAAGCAAGGTTCTAGATCACATCCCCAAAATACATAACTGATGAATATTAAAAGCAAGAGGAATTGTTTAACTGGAAATGGATACCCTGTCTTTCCAGAAGTGACTGCAAGAGCTGTTTACATTCATTTTACTAATAGGATTGTCCATAATCTTAATTTTACCCTATATGCAATACTTCTGATACTACATTTTTTTGTACATCATGGATGTCTCCTACACAATGAAGCCACAGGCAAACACCATAGCAGTTAATGAGAGTAAACATTTAAGACTTGGTAATAGTCTTTATAATTATATTTTGTTCTTCCTTTCTGTAGTACCTCATTTAACTAAGTGAATAAAATGTGTTCTTTGCATCTATTTTTCCTGGACAACTGTTGGGTTAAGTAGGTAAACACCTACTTGTGCTACACACAATTAAACTGTTTCCTACCCATCTGTGAAACAGCTAATCTTTTCTGTACATTTTCATGTCATAAAATCTATGGCAGCCATAGCAACCTAAACCCAAAGACATAATTGCAAGATCTAGAAATATCACAAAGGGCAGGACACAGAGAAGTGTTCCTAATGATGGCTAATGCAAAGAATTTCCAAGTTGGCTTTCACATACCTTGGCTAAGATTACTTTCAAATCACCAAATCCTGCTTTTTTATGCTGTCTGAATGTCAGAGCTTTGGAGTGCCATGTTTCACTTGAAACATGTCATTTCACACTAGGAGAGGGATATTTTTCATAGCTATGCATAAAAGATGTCTCTTCCATGGTAATTTATAGGAGAGATTAAGCTCGTGTTAACTTTGCTGCATAATGACCTGATAGCTCATTCCCACACTACTGTGGTAACAAAACAAGACGCACAACAATAGGAGAGCAGTTTTTACACCACTACCAACCATACAAGATTATTACTTACTTGTGACCGTAATAAATGGTTCTTGTAACATCAGATTTAGCAGACACGATGCACAGATTTTGCTAGCTTATTTAGATCACTAATTTGGTTTATTTACAAATGGCAACTCTCTTTCTCAGGGGTTCTTTTCCAGCTCATCATCCCCTTGGAGAGGTGTATCAGCAATCCTTTTTCCACTGGTGAGCTCAAATGTCATTCTAACAAACTAGCTGTCATAGTGGCAAAGGAGTGGGATGTTGACAGGGCTGTACCCTGAGAATTTTATAACCAAAGTATATCCCAAAATGATATTCAAATGAATACAAAAGAGTTGGAGAGAGAAAACACACTGTTGGCAGTGTGATACTTCATAAAGAATATCTAAAAACTATTTAGCTGTTATTATTTTACAGTATCTAACAGTACACTGAAAGTAGGTGCTTATTATTAATACTCTGATCACTCCGTAATTTTTCCAGTTTGAGCCTGAGCATAACTGAAGAATCCTAAAAAATGCATTCAGTCTAAAAAAACCTAAAATAGATACAAGACATTAAAAGTAACTGCAATGGTATCAAGATGAGGTGTTAATTTGGTAAAATAGAGCTGTGATTACAGAATAAGATACAGTCTTACCAAGACAGACACAAAGATGCCACAACAGAAGCACAGGGGGAGTGGGTGAAAGATGACAGCCATATAGCCTTTGCTTTCTGCAGTGGACACATAGTCATGTCTACTATATGATAGTGGAATTAAGTGAAACAGCCAGAACCATGGAAGAGAACTGAGAAATGACTAAAACAAGGATATCAGTATAATTAAGCCTAAAGGGACACTTGCTTTATTATATCTTCAGAGTCTGCCCTCAGAGAATATTATGCTGCACATTTGCAACAGAAAACTTTGAATAAGAGAAAGAAACCATTTTCTTTTTATTTGCTGAATATCTTGTATTGCGTGCAGTCTCTTGGTTAAAAATTCATAAATCCTTAGCACTCAACATTCTCAAGCAGTCCTACTTTGAACACACTTTATATTCAGTTGGCCTTATTCTTAAAAACAACCAGTAAAATTCCACTCTACAACCTATCCTATGCTAAGGGGGTTTGCAAGTAAAACAGCTCCCTGAATCCTGGGTTACCATCATTTACAATTCAAAATGAAAAATTTCTGCCCAAATTAGCAGGCTGTTAATTATACTTCAACAAATGGGACTCCAGAGGGTGTGGAGAAAGAAAGGAAAAGTGTGAAGATAATTATTTGTATTCTTAATTATTTATGCAATGTTACAGACCATGCATAGGAGGAAAAAAAACCACAGAGAAGCAAAAGATTGGCCTATGCCCTGAGGTTCTTAAACTCTCCAAAATTTAAGGGTGCACAACTGCAGCATTTCACTGTAGCGAAAACTGAAACTGAAAATCAATGAACAGCCAGGAGATAATTATTGTTGTTATCATTTGTAAGAAAATCTACATGCACATTAAAAATAATTTTGGAGAGGAACCAATAATTTTCATGGACTTCAATCAATCTTGACTCAACACTTTTTTTTTTCTTTTAATACTGACACATTTTAGTTCCATAGTTTTTAAATGAAACCTTTATACTTTTCCTTTTAAAATAACAGGCTTCATTTATGAACTAACCTGAATTACCAAAGAAAAGGAATAAATCACACCAAAAGATTTTTTTTAAATGGAAAATAAGTGTTTCCAGCTGACCTTAATGGACAGGTTTTCTTCAGCTAGAGAGGAGTGAGGGAAACAAACAAAAACATACACACAGTGTGTGTTCATGCTGTTTAGTTAACTCAAGAATTTCCTTCATTTTCCAGTTCAGCCATTCAGCTGAGGAATCCATTATTCATCCAAGTCTACTAATTATTTCATAAGAATTTAGCAGCTAAAGTGTTTTTTATTGCTATGAAAAGTACTATAGCACTGTTTCTATTTTACTTATAGGGAACTGAATTAGTGTTTTACTCCACTTTCAACTGGCATAGCATATTATTCATATGATTTGGTAATTCACTGGCTTTAAGTTGTCTGATCAAGTGCTCCTTGAGAGTGTAAAGATGATGATAGAGTTTAAAAAAAAAAATAAATAAACTTCAAATAGAGTTATATCTTATAACTAAATTAAAGCTATCATTGCTTATTCTACAGATTTTAAAAGCCATGTAAAACTACTGTTTTCCTGAGATTGCACAGTGCATTCCTGGTGAGGGGAAAAGTCCACCCTAAAAACCCCAGAGTCCACCACTTTGAAATAGGGCTTGTTGTTATGTTTTTTTTGTTATCCAAATAGCAGTAAATAAAAAACTTCTATTTAATGAAGTATAATGAAGTCTAAATATTAAGAAACAAGGACAACTTTTCGATGTAGCCATTTTTCACATACGCAGGTCATACTGATGCAACAAATCCAAAACCCATTAGTGGTGAGCCAATCATAACATTTTCTGTGCTCGTTTACTCATTGTTAACAATCTTTTTCACGTGAAAAAGCAGTATTATCTGTATTGTTTGCATATAAAACATTAGAAATTACAATACAAACATTTCTATCAAGACACATGAGCCTTTTTCATAATTCCAATTTGCATCCAGTAGTCATTATGGCTCTAGGGTTCCCCTGTACAACAATATGCTTTGTCCTACAACAGGGATTGTTTTAGAGCAGTGCAGAGCACAAGAATAGAAGAAAGATACAGAGGCTGCCTGCTGACTACATGCATCAGGAGGCCTACTGCCACACATTAGAAATCACACACCTATTGCAGCATGCCCTTCACACTCCTCACTGCCATCCACACAGGTTTTGTTAAAGGGAACCACAGGGAATAAGAAGCAAAGAACGTAGGAGACAGATGGTATCATCCAGTTTTTGCTACAGACAGATTCTGTACAGTCTCTGACATTTGCTGACTGGCTCCTTTCACAAATCCCCCAGCCCATCTGAACATTCTTTGGTGCTCTCTATCTGTCTGTCTTCACTTAATTGGTTTGAATTTAATCCCTACTTTTGCCTTTTTAGTAACTGTGCTGTCTCCTGTCCCTAATACCCAGTCAGTCACTGCATACAACATGGTAGACCAGTCATCACCTCCACAAGAAACAATATTATCACTAAAAAATGAAACAATGAGGAAATGTATCTAAAACATGCTGAAGTATGGATATGGCACTGGAAATTCATAGTGTATCACAATATGAATTCAGAACTTTTGTGCTGCAAGATCTTCTGAGTAAAAAGTACTCATAATACAGTTAGAACCTGCATCTCATGAGTGCTCCTTTACACCTGCTTATCTTTGTAATTCTTAAAGAGCCAACAAATAGCACCTTACCCTGCTTGTTTCAGTGTTCAGCAGCACACATACCATCTCCCTTAAACACTGCTAATTACTATTAGTTATTCACTTTAGTGCTAAAATATAAAAGATTACATATTTTATGATTTTCATTCTACCTAGTGCAAACTTAAAAGTATTAACTTATTGTTATTTCCTAATATAATCTCAATCCTTTCAAGATTCTCATTATTCCATAAGTTATTTACACATATGCTTTCTTTTATTGTGTGTATTTATGCATCCATAAAATGTTAAACAGACAGCATCCATAAAGACTATGCTTAATTTAGACTATAGAGATGACCACACTTGCTCAAATGTCTATTACAAAGGAAACTTACAGATATGTTTCATGAGACCCATCCACATGGAAAACATTGAAAGAAAATAATATTGCTTATCTTGAAATAGAGAAAAAGCAAAAATATCATGCTATTGGTTTAAAAATTTTAGCAACTTTAAAAATAGATTTATTTATTTTTACAGTTATTGAGTCTTTACAATTTCAAAGTTCTCTCTGAAATCATCAAGGCTAGAAGTTCAATTATTTTCTTTTTTAATGGAAAGTAAGCTTCTCAAGTCATTCCATTGCCATGGGTCCTGAAGGGTTAAGAAAAAACACCCATAACTGTGAGTTTCATAATAAATGAATTGCCGACCACAATGATCTTAGTAAGAGAAAAATCAAGGAAAGGCCCACAGGGACATGAGTTGCCAACAATGTAATAGAAAAAACAAGGGCAAAAACATAATCAGGGGAAGAATCCTGTGTAACTTATGGCAGTCTACCTTAATACCATTATTTGGAGAGAAAATAAAGCTGATTGGTTTTATGCCTCAACCCATAAAAGCACTTGGATATATACAGGCCTTCTAGCACACTTGAGAAGATCCACTGACATGATGTCTCTCTGACTTCTGGTTATCAGCTCTGTTAATTTTTAGATATTATTATATACTAAAGTCTAGCTCACGTCATTTCATTAAGACTCACAAAATGCTACAGGTATATCTTTTCTTTCACAAGTGGTAAGGAAGTGAAGAGTCTGGCCAAACAGACATTTGTCTGAAAGGTTTAGATCCCACTTTATACTCAGAGTATAAAAACCATGTGACAGTCTTGGGCAATGGCATTACATGAATGGAATAACGGCAGCCGCTGAATTCAAGAGCAAAAATCTTGCAATGAAAACACATGAGCCAGCCTCTGCAACTGCGCATTCCACATTGTGCCCTTCTTGCCCCTGCCACAGGAAGAGTCTTGTGCTATATTCTTCCTACCCTCATTCCTAATATACAAGAACAACTATCTGCCCATACACTTCTCACGATTGAATATACATTCTACATCATGGTTTTGTTGCTACTGCACCACTTTGTGTTTCCAAAGGGTATTAACCAGCTGCATTCAATTCAATACACATAGTGAATTCACTGGAACAGTTTATTAGTGTATTAATTAATTTTTGTTTTTTCCTTACCCTTGTCCCCAAACAGTAGTTTTGTTTGCAATGGCTAACATGTCTTTGGAGTATACTTCATTTGCACACAGTTTCCTATAATCTATTCAAACACACTGTGCCTTATTTTGGCCATGTTGTCTCAGTGCAATTCTAACATAGCATCAAGAGGACAGAGGGAAAAGTGGGACACAACTTCAACTGGGATACAACCAATTTCTTAATTGGTCTGTTATTAAGACCTGGTTAAAATAGGTACAAGAACCATGTACTGAGGAGCTCTCTAGTCCTGAGGGAAATTACAGCTTTTGAAATACTCATGAGGTCATCATATTCACCATCCATAAGGGAGTTTCCTGATTCCACAGAAAAAAAGGAGGCTTCACCCCTAGAGTTAGTACTGATCTGTCTCCAGACCAGTCAAATGCATCAAGGCAATGTGTGCAATTTAATTTTCTGTATGTCTTTCCTCACCATTAGCATGATACATCTCCGATTGTAGTTAAGATCTGTTTTACTAGAAAACAGATAGAGGAAATAAATAAATATAGATAGAGGAAATAAATAAATGAAAATCAAGCCTACAGGTTGTCTGTGAGATTTCTTGCTTGGGCTGGAACCTCTATCCCCATCAAGGTGCAATACTTATTCTCATAGAGATCTGTTCCTTTCAGACAGTATTTACTTTTACTGTATCATAAGTCACCAGAAATGTCAGACTCATTCAAAATCTTCCATTACGATTGGCTTATGTAGTCTCACCTTTGCATCAAGAGGTCTCTAATTCAGAATCCACACGTTATTACTTACTCAGGTCTTAGAAAATATTATTACATTTTTCACATACTTTAACTTTGTTCTTCTCTGACGCTTTCCTTTTATTTTTTTATGCCTCTCTCTCTGGTCACACAAAGATTCTTTTTGATCTCATTCTTCTAATTCTATCAGGATTTCTTCTCTGCAGCCGTACACCACCAGGTTTTGAGAACTCAGTAATTTCTCTGTTACTTTAATGAATTCTAAGTTGCTGCAGGGTGAATTTTCTGTGGTGCATGCCATGGTTAATTGCTGTAATTGTTCTCTTTCTTGTATTATTTATACCCTCACGTTACAGTGCTGTAATTCTAATAACACTTAAATTAGATCACTATGGGTCACCGGTACACCTTCTAAACTGAAAGCTTTAGGTCAAAGATTAGAAATTAAATGGGTACTCTTAGATCTTGTTGTCAGTTATAAAATTTGAAAATAGAATCTACCATCTTCCCAGAAGGTAATTACCAACACTAACATAACTTTTTTCTTTTCTGCTCTTTTAAGAGTAAGAATGAGCCATTTTCCCCACTTTAATACTATTGATTATTGTGTTTATAGCCTCCTCTGACTGGTCATTTCTAATTCATCTCCTCCAGTGAAGGCTGCAAATGTTCTCCTGATTTGCTATAATTAAGCTTTCATTAACCCATACACATTTACACCAAATGTGTTTCAGTCTCCTTCCATGAAGATATAAATGGCTTTCTTGGTTTGCTGTAATACCCATTAGGTAGTGACGACAAAGCTGCAGATAACATACTGTCTGCGTTTCAGTCTCAACTTCAGAACTTCTACACTCAGTTCCAAACAGTACATAATCCCTGGGAACACCACTCCCACCCCAACCCCTGCACACTGGGAGCAGTACTTTAACCCTTTTTGATTGGCTTATCCCTAACAGGTGAAAAAAAAGAAGAGAGGGGCAGGAGGAAGGAGAGATAAAGTGAGAATTATAAACCTATAGACAACATAACTGGGTTTTTTCGATTCCTTTGCAAGTACTCTGCGCATAACTGACAAAAGTAGAAGAACCTGGGGAGAGAAGGAAGAGGGGAAAACAAAAAATACTGTAAGGAATCTAAGTGCGGAAAGACTAGAACCTTTGTAAAAAACCCCCAAAGCTGCTTCTCTAAACAAAAAGATTGTGGTAAAAACAAAAACAAAAACAACAACAACAACAAAAAAACCCCACAAACAAAAATGCCCCACAAACCACCAAACACCAAAACTATTATTCATAAAAAGAGGTAAGCAGATGATGGAATTCCTCTCCAAAAGCTCAGGTTTTGAGTTTTCCATACCTACAGCAATAGATGAGATACAGTCTCCTCTTCTTTGTGCTTAATCCAAGACCACATCTCAAGACCATGAAGCTGCAGAAACTGCCTTCCTGGTCAGTTTAGATACGGGTTTTAATCATCCCAGCTCTGCAGGTAATAACAATAGTCTACCTTATGATGGTTAGTCACTGAAGTGAAGGATCTAAACTTACTATTTTGGCCTATATACGAAATCAAGCATTGTAATTTGATGAACTTTGCTAAAACCATTTTTGCAAATCAAGAATATGCCACAAGGCTCTTATTTTCTGTTTATGCTCTCCTTCTCTATATATGTACATTCTGCCCCTTCAACTCATTCGTAATAACTTGCCTATTGATTTCTCCAACTTCACAGATACCAACCTTTGTAATGTGAAAATTATCAACCAGAACAATAAGCACTTTGATATGCAAGCTTTAAGTCTGTTACATAGGTCTTCATTGCTGTTGGTTTTCGGAAAGTCTCTTTCATGAATTTTCAGTATCAGTTTCTGTTTTATTTATAGGCCTGGTAAAAGGACAGAGAGGTTGCATGTAAATAAAGCAGCTCAAAAAAATCAAGGCACACCAGTGCCCTTTTGCTGGAAAAGATACAGAAAGAAACACTAGTCCAGAAAAATCTGAAGATTCTTGGTGGCCGCAGTTATTATCTAAAATCAGTGCCTCATTCTGTTACATGATGATTCAAACCCAAATGCACCTATTCTAACAGTGCTACCCGTTAAAGTCATTGCAGCTTGTTACTATCTTTCAAAAACGACAAGGATTAAATCTTGCTCAACTTCAGAGGATTTAGGAAATGTTTTGTTACAGCTGGATTGATTCGTGTTGCATCCAGACTACATTACAGTACTTATTGTTTTGCAGATTTGCCAGCACTGTTTTTACAGATCTTGCTATAGGACCAAAATGCAACAAGAAAGAAATCTCCACCTGGGGGAACAGGAGGGCTGGTATAGCTACATTGTATCTGCATTTTATCCTGCAGTGATTTGAAAATTGCTTTTGATACTCTACATTCAAGATTGTCATGTGCCCATGACTCGGCATAGACTAAATGTCCTAAATTCTTAGTATTTCCTAGACCACATAAGTACTAGACACTGGGAAAACATAAGATGCTAGAGAAAGCAGCTGTTTATTTTTTTCTAATGCTACAGAATTTCCTTCTTAAATTATCACAAGTTTAGCCCATCTCTATATATTTCAGAAGTGCTACAATAATTTATACTCTAAACAAAAATCCAGGGTAAGTTGTTAGGAGCTGCTGAAAGCTAATGAAGTATTGGAAAGTAAAAAGTATGATAGTAATGCATTGGAAATAATAGAGGAAAAAAATACTAATGTATTGGATCTACTGGAGATCCCCGCACTTCAGACAGAATTCACACAGAACTAATGAAAGCCAAAAATCAATGAATCATAGAATGATTCATAGAATGAGGCTGGAAAGGACCTCAAGGATCATCCAGTCCAACCTCTCAAGGTAAAAACAAAATATAGTTTAAGTGAGACAGCCCAGCACCCTGTTGAGCTGAGAGTTAAAACTGTCCAGTGTAGGGGAATCCACCACTCCCCTTGGGAGACTATTCCAATGTTTAATTGTTCTTATTGTGAAGAATTTTCTTCTGGGCTCCAGTTGGAATCTCCCCAGTTTAAAAGCTCAAAAGATTATGTAAAATCTCATTAATACAATAGGACTTACATCAAAAGCATTATTTTCTTTACATATCAGTAAGAATAAGTTATTTGATACATTTTGAAGATATTACATTTGTATATGTTTAAGTCTCTCATTGAAACTTGTGCTCCTGAAATCACTCGGGCATTTATATAAATTATACCCCAACAGGGTGATCCCAGGCTACTGCTACTGCAGAGATTGCTTACATTGTTTATACATAGACCAAGGTTGTGTTTAGGTTTGTGGTCTAGTTTGTTTGTTTGTTATGTTAGATGATGACTGAATTATTAATTTAACTGATTAAGGAATTATCTAGGTAAAGCTCCTTAATTATGTAAAATTATTTACATGGAAAGATAAATGCATTATAAGAAAAGTGAATTGTTTAAATAGGGATTCTGTATTAATTGAAAATCTTTGCCTTTACTGTGATATAATATGCAAGAATGACAGAAAGACTCCCTGCATGAATTGCTGAATTTCATGGACAAGTGCAGTATGTTAAGAGAAAGTGCATACACAATTTGCAAAAATTAGTACACATTCCAATTAACTAGAAAGATAAATCACAAAACTAACTATAGCCTCACTCGAGTCATTTTTTTTTGTAATTAGTGTTGACTTTTTGGTTTTGTTTTTACATACTCTTCTCTGGTATTTTTTACCAGTAATTAAATATTCTGATAACATTTTCATAAACAAAAGGAAAATTTTTGAAGAACTTAGAGCGTCAGGATAACCCAGGGACCCCTGCAATTTATGGCTGCAAACTAGTATTTCCCTCCAGTTGTAATTAAACAGACACTCTGCAAAGTAAATGTTAATTAGAATTATTGTTTAATGTTGTTTATCATTTGATGTATTCTTATTAATTCAACAGCACCTAAAACTAAGCTTACCAGACCCCTGTACCCAAAACATAATATGAATTGAGATCTGTGCCAGAATTAATTTTAGATGTGTCAGAATGAGTAGAAGGGAAAAAGGATGCCTTATTTCTGGGAAACAGCCACAGTGCTTCCACTCCAGAGGTAGCTTCATGCCAATGTTTTAGGAGGAGACATGCACTTTAAAGCATCAAAATAGCATGTTTCTTACACATACAGTTGAAAACAAAATAAGGAATTACAGAAGTGATAGAGAAAAATATTTTCCTGAGGAGTTCACATATAATTTTTCAACAGACAGATTTCTCTGAACTCACCTTTTGCCTCTGCTTCAGGCTGTTCAGATCTTATGATTTATTTATCTAAACAAACCCCTTCCTCCTAAATCCACCATTTTACACCACATTTACAGCATAAAGTAAGAATCTTGTTCTTCTTAAACAGCTTCATCGTATTCTCTCCTCTTCCTCCCTGAGCTGGACTGCTTGTATAATGCTGCCCTCTGTATCATAGGCAATGCCTTGTTCTAATTATGCTCCCCACCAAATCTTTATTTAAGATTTGTATGATAGAGTCTAGAAAGGGTGGAGAGGCAAGAGTAGCAGAAGTCAGGAAACCAGAAGGTCCCAAATACCAGCAACACTAAGCAAACCTGCACCTGCCTGCTGAAGGCTTACTAGTCCTCAGAGTAGGATGTCACTATCAGGATTGGTCAGATGCTGAGCCAAGGTAACAGGGTTAATGTGGAGCACGCAGCCATGCTTTGCTAACTGGTGCTTTCTGTGGGCCTGGTTTTGTTTGTCCTGTCTTTCAAAGTACTGAGGTCAGGAGTTACATCCTCACCTACTTTGCTGAAGCACTATTTAAATGTTTTGTGTCATACAAATGGTCTTTATTAAAGGCAAACCTGTTTTTTCAACATAAAATGACAGATGATTCCTCTTATTTGTCAAATTAGAAGACTTTATAAAATGCTTTTTCTCCATCTTTGTTGGCTATGAACTTTTTGCTTAGAAAAGAATCTCCCCAACAAGTTGCATATTTAGTGAGAGAGAACATTTATTACCGCAGCCCCTCTACCACATTATGTAGGTTGTGTCTGAGTAGCAGAATGCCTCAAAGCCTTTGTTCTTTAAAATGCAAGCAGAATCCCTATTTGGTCACACTTATTCCTCTTTATGAGCAGAATAGGAGCTGACTAATAGACGCATTGTAGAACGTTATTCAAATGGTTTTTTCTGTAAGTGACAAAGGAACCCAAAACAAACAAAAAGCCCAATGAAGAGAGAGGAGAGAGAGGAGAGAAACAGAGAGAGAGAGGAGAGAGGCAGAGAGAGAGAGAGAGAGAGGAGGGCATGGAAGTGGCAGATTTGTGGGTCAGCTGGAGAGGAAGAGGGAAGAATTTAGTGCCTTCCTTTCACAAACACGAGTTTGCCTAACGGGCGTTTGATAAATGGGACTCCACCTCTATTAATAGGAGTACAAGTTTCCACTGATTTCCTCGGTGTCTGCCCAGACAGGCTCTCCTGTTGCAATCATCCTGTTTTCATTTGAATATACCTGCGTATACATTGCCAAGCTGATGGTGTAAACAAAGGATAAAGTTTAGCTCTTCACTGTGGGTGAGGAACACACCACGACATGTATACAAGATGCTTCCTTATCTTCCTTCTCCATGCAACATGTGGAATTAATCTCCTGGTATAAGTAATACCTGGCAGAAGACCATTTCTGCCTGCCGCATGCTGAGCTGCCATCAAGTTCTAGCAAGCAGGCCTACAGCAGAAGCGGGTTGCTCAAAGAACAAAGAACTGATTTCGGGAAAATGGTGATTCAATTCTCCTGGGTCTCTCTCTTATTTTGTGTATGAATCTCTATTGACAATTTTGCAGTTCCTATCACATTCCAGATTCCTGCCATTGTTGTCCATACCTACAAATGTGATAGTTCCCTTGCAAGCTGTCACAAACTAGCAAGTTACCTCAGCAAGAAAAATCAGATTACAACATTGGGGGAAACTGTAAATTCCACTTGGGCTTCCTTCCTGCAGTACAGTCGCTTTGGTACCTTCATCATTTAATGTTCACCTTCAGGGTTGTTTTCTATTCAACCTCAAACCTCTTGATGTTTCATACTGCCTACAGCTTGACTCTCACTCTAGTTCACTGGTAGTGAATTTTCTGGCTTATTCACAAACTGCCATAAGCAAGCCACGCTAACAGTAGCATCGACTCAACCAGCTTGACTCAACCCACCTCTCTAAACTCAAGCCCAGATACTGAAGAAACTCTAGGCACAACCTTTGTGATGCTATCATAAACTTACTCAAAATAGAGCTTTCCAATTTAAAAAAAAAAAAAAAAGGTAAAAATCTGAGCTTCCAAATATACAAACAGAAATCGGACTCTGTACACTAAGTTGACCATCCTAGAAATGTTCCCACTGTTAGTGACAACAGCTTTGTCATTTACAGGCTATTTCTAACAAAGCAGCTAAAATTCTGTAATAGGCTGTAATTCAACACTGGGTGGCAACAACAAATTTAACCTAAAATGCTAATATAATGCTTGCCACTCAGGCCAGTTTAAAGAAAGCAAAAGGATGTGCTTCTGGCAGACACAGCTCACAGCAGGGCTGGAAAGCAGTAGCTTCACAGTCTCACTGACTTCGCATTGAACATGAGTTCCTAGGTGATACCTGTGCAAAGGAATACCTTCCCCTATATTCTGTCATCTGCTTTTTATCTGCTGAGAAAGACAATTCTTGACATATATGCCTGCCAAATAATTCTTTTATATGCTCCATCTATTTTTTTTTCAACTTAAACAAATATAGAACACAAACATATCTGAAATAACATAAAGTAACAGTCACATAAGTTTTCTGTGTTACCAAGCTTTTATACTATGTTAATTATGGTTTGGGTTTCTTTTCCCCATTTTCACTTTGAGCAATTTACACATCTATAAAAAGTATTCACAACACTTCATGCACATATGATGTCTTACATAATTTATATTAACACCTTATCTGTGTATATACAAAACCACAAGTAATTAGAAACACAGCTCAAGGCCACCATTTGTGGTGTATATATTTCCATTAAAATTCCTTCCATTTTTCATTTCTAGTTCGTTTCACGGTATCTTCTCTTTAATTGGGAAACTACCATGTACCATCTGTTTTTAAAACAGGTGTGCTTCCAGACCAGGCTGAAAGCTAACTGGACAACATGTATGGAGTAATGGTGATTAATGCAAGGGGTTTTTTTTCAACTCAAACTACACAAAAGGATTAATCTAGAGCTGAAATTGACTCAAAAAGAAAATATTCTAGGAAGGAAAGTACGTTCCTTCTTTTTCTAAAAAACATTTTGTCTTGACCTGTCTTCCACCTAAGTTAGCACTTACAAAAATAACATTT
Source organism: Eurystomus gularis (assembly GCA_013400335.1). Taxonomy (NCBI): domain Eukaryota; kingdom Metazoa; phylum Chordata; class Aves; order Coraciiformes; family Coraciidae; genus Eurystomus; species Eurystomus gularis. The sequence continues at coordinate 20,014 of VZZY01005791.1, forward strand.
CCATGGTAACTGTTCTTTTGCTTCATTTTTAGAGATGCTGAGGAACCAGCATCTGGTGCTGCCACTGATATCAAACAAATCTGTGTATGCTTCACACCCCTGAAATTCATATTGCATATGAAATTCATATTGCTTTTTTTTTTTTTTTTCCAGTACAGGCATTCACTTTTTTGTTTGTTCTTTTTCTTTAAATTCAATGCATATATATCACTGAAAAGTATTTGGGCTACATAATTAAAAGTATACGCTGCCTGATGGTTTACAGAGCCGGTAAGTAGAATAAAAACATGCTCGGCTCTCAATGAGAAGTCAAAGGTAGTTAGATGCGTATCAGCTTTAGAGAATGCTGCTAGAGATGCATTTACATCTTTCAAGACTAAATACCTGTAGAAATATGTCCCTAAATTTTAGACAAAGATAGATCCTAAACTAAAAGATCAGCAGAGTTACGTGTTAGCTCACTATTTTAAACATACTTTTTAATATTATGTCCCAGGGTTTAACTATATAAAGCATACCTTACCACTCAGAGACTGACTAGTGAAACCACTGGCTAGAGCAGACAGGAATTGCATTACAGCATTTCACTCAGTATAACTCAGAACATCCCAAGAGGCTATTATCCTTGTTTGTACTTATTCAAGATATTTTATTCTTGAAAAGTGGTTATGGACTATAGCAACAGTATTAACTCAGTTCTTGTGACAGAATAGAATGCATTTCATAAATGACAGATGAAATATATATTCAAATGTGGATTAAAAATGTAGGTAAATTGCATGGCAGTTCCGGTAGATATAAGAAAAGAAAACCCAAATGCTCCTAACCTCAGGGAATTAGCTTATCTCTTAGGTAGTTGGCAGAATATAGATTAGTTTCATTTCTTTGACAAGCCATAGAAAAATGGGGAATAAGAACTTGATCTTATAAATTATTCAAATTCCTGTGGAAGTTTTGGGCAAAACTTCTGTTATTTCCAGCTATCAAAAAATGAACTGAAAGTCTTTTTCCAAAAATCAGGCCAAAACCACGTTAATTTACTACGTATTTTGTAATATTCGTCACCAAAATCACCCTTCTTCTCCCATCTATGAAAAAGAAAGTAAAAGAGGACCAATTACCAGCAAAAGACCAGAGCTGCTGCCATTTACTCAACCACCATATTCCATACAAATTCTACAAATACTGCAGAAGGACTGAGACCACATAAAAAGTGAAGACTTCCCTCAGAAAAACTGCAGGGTGAGACTGTCATCACTGAATAGGTTTTCTTGAAGGTTTTATTTAGAATCATAGAATCATTTAGGTTGGAAAAGACCTCTAGGATCATCTAGTCTAGCCTTTGTCCAATATCTCCCTAGCCCCTAGACCATGTCTCAAAGCACCACCACATCTACCTGTTTTTTTAACACCTCCAGGGATGGTGACTCTGTCACTTCCTTGGGCAGCCTGTTCTAATGCCTAACCACACTTTCAGTAAAGAACTTCAGCAAATTTAATAATTTAGAGTGAATATTTTTGTGCTTGTTTGGGTTTTTGTTTTGTTTTGTTTTTAACGAATTCAGTGATACTGAAAAACAGACTGTCAATATCTAGAAAGCATTGTACATAGTTTCTGTACACTAGCCCATCTCTTCCCTGTATAAAACACAGTAAAAATTAGATTAATTAATTTAGATAAGATTAATTTTGCATTATCTTTACCTCAAGCAATTCAGCCTCTCATCATGCACTGTATCTTACCTGGCAACATAACATACAAACAATAAAAAAATCTTACAAACAATAGCTGTAGATCTTATACAACTACCAATTAGGAAAAGAAAAAAACACAGTAACAAACAAACCACCACACACACAAAAAAAAACCAACCAAAGAAAACCCAATCAAACCACACACAACTGTCTCAGAAGTGGCATTTTTCAGCCTCTGAAAATCTACATACGTGTTTTATCAGATAATGTATTATTTCACTGCTTTGCCAATACTGTAATTTTAGTTATAATTTTAAAAATAAATCTTGTATTGAAATGCCTGTGCACTTCCATCTACAGGACTATTACAACATTGTAGACTACCCTTCTTCAGTACACATTCCTTAACCTATAGGATTGGCATTTATATATGCATATGATATGTACTATTACAGATGATTATTCATAATACATTACGCAGCATATATTACACATACATCTCTTAATTGATATATAGAGACACTTTTAATGTGCTTATTTCTCTCTTCTTTTATGAATATCCTTGGCTATAAAAATGTAGCAGCAATCATTTTCAAGGAACTGAAAAATCTAAATGAGTGAGAAAATATAGCAAAAAAAGTTCTAACGGATATATATCTTTGAATTTTTAAGCTTCCTTTCATAGAACACATTTGCTTTTTCTTTCTGCTTTTTTTTCATTACTTTTCTAATGAACTCCAACAGTAATTGAATTTTGGATACCTAAAGAAGATGTTAAGAACCCTTATTTTGGTGTAATACTTATCATCCACCTGGGAATCTCAAACAATATTAAATAGGTGTAATTAAACTGCCTGTATAATAGTATGCTGGGCATCGAGAGTTTTATTCCTCATTTACAGCTAAGCTAGTTTTAGAATGTACTCCCATATTCCCGGTATTTACCAAAAAATGCTGATTTAAATTTCTTTAGGTAGTTTTCCCCAGTACTTTCAGAGGCATTTAGTCTAAAGTAAGTTGACATGCAAGTAGTTGCATGACATTACATTACTCTTAGATCATTGTGGACTTTTTTTCTCCCCAGCCCCCAAAGCAACCTCTGAAAAAAGTGTTTGAATTGCATGGCAATGTAATGACATTCCTGGTATTTTCCATGGTGAGGAATGACTGATTCACCACGGGGTAAAGACTGTGCAGTTTCTCTGCCTGCTGTTTCATCTTTTTTTGTCCTGCCTCACTATATCTTTGCTTGAATCAGTGTGATTCATTCTCTCCCTCAGACCTCTGTATCCCCTCCCGCTCACTCCCCCACCCCTTTTGCCTTTCATCCCCATCCCAGTCAGCATCTGCTACTTGGGTCTCTATCCAGAAAGCAGAGATATGACTGCCACAAGAGCAGACAGAGGTGGGCTGGAATCATAACAACAGGAGAGGGTATCTAAATTATAATAAACAACAGATAGGATACAGTCAAATAATTGATTTCATATGTGGCTAATCTAGTTACCAATTTCTTCATCCTGTTAGCCTTTGCATCTCCTGATGACTGCTGCCCACGCATCTCTGTTCATCTGATTTCTCCCTAACATAATTTTATAATGTAATATAGATTATACTTAACAAATACGAAAAAGCAAAAAAAATTAGCATTTAACAGTTTTTAACCTACTAATTTTACAGAACTGGGATTGAGAGAAATGAAAAAAATGAGAAAACTAGAAGGTAGGAGATAGAAGCAGCAGCTTGACATCAAAGCCTGTGGGAGGGTAAAGGTAGAGATTTCTTTATCTGGATTGTCGGCAACCAGATGGAGAGGATATTTTATTGGATTGGGCCATTAGTGAGCAACATTTTATATTGGTGGGCATGACTACGGGCATTCTTTGTTAAAAAGAAGTTTGGGCAGCAGTCAGGGTGCTAGATACCAGAAAATCAGAGCAGTGATGCTAAACAAGACAATACAGAATAGAAACATGTATGCCCTTCAAAGTGCCCCTGGAAATCCTCTTTTTATTCTCTAGCTACTTTAAAGATGCCTTTAGAAAATGGACTGTAAATTTTTTAAAAGGCTGGGAAAGGCTATTCTGCTCTATGTACAGAAAGTTAGTCCTGTCACTATCCTTTTCCTCAAAGGACCTGCTTTAAAATAACACATTCTCCTCGTCTGATAAGGGACAATCACAAAACTGTGAGATAATGAAAAATACAATAAGCAACACATGATGTAAGAGAATTCGTACAGCAAAAACATAGTCATTGTCAAGTTTATAGAAACAGGACTATACATGTTCTGCTAGAGATGCTTTAAAAGTCTCTTTCTGAACATACCATTCCCTAGGGGTGAGAATTACATTTGCCAGGTCTACCCTGAAACACGTTAGATGTAAATTATATTCCTCTCTATTTATTGTACTATTTGACTACAATGTTGAACAGCCTGGCTCTGCAACCTCTACCACTTATCACACTCACACCAACACACAGAACTGCAGCAATTTGATGAATCGTCATATGGTATTCAATGTAGTTTGCCTTACTAAAGGAAAAAAAACTTTATTGTCTACCTTGCATTGGAAATAATTGCTATAACTCTGTCTGTGTGTACCTTGATTTCATTAATAGAAACAGCTTGTCTTACCACTCTTTAGGTAGGAAAATGCGTAATAATTGTAATAAAAATCTCAATTTTCATCCCACAATAGAATAATAAGAACATGAAATAGCAAATCAAAGCAGAGCTTCCTAAGTAGAAAATGCACTTCTGTAGATCAAATGAAGCTACACAGCTTCTTCATGCAGTTGTCCATACAAGCACAGTAAGTCCTATGATGTCACGCCACACTAATATTATATACAAGAATACAGTGTACTCAGGATGTGTTTGTCTTCAGTCCCACCCTGCGCAGAGAATACACAAACCTTTATGAAGAGTATTTTAACACTGAAATGCAAAGTTATGTATTGCTACTTTTAGTAAGCAGATGTAGTCACAAGAAACAAGTAGATCAGGAAAGGGTCCATGTGACAGAGGCAGACACTAACAATGGAACATCCTGCAGTTTGATCGTATGTGCCAGCAAGAGTAACTGCTATTGAGTATCACACTGCAGTCTCACGGAGGCAGCACACTAGCCTAAACAGTTTTTATTAATAGGTTATTAACTTGAATATTGCAGACATATATAAAGATGAGTCCTCACAATTTTCCTGTACCTTTGTTGAAGGGGATAACAAAACCCATTTTCTATAACAATATAAAATATCTGTGTGCTGATGTTGAGAATAACTGGCTGAATACCATTGACCTACATGAGATTAGTCATACCATGTTAACATGAACTCAGCGACTGGGGGCCACAATGAGGGGAGGGGAGAGGACTTGAGGGACACACATCAAATCAGATAACACAGAGACATTTTCATACTGGATTAATGAAACTAAATTTGCTCATAGAATTCCAGTTTAGTACAGTTCTAGCAGAGCAGAAAAAGCAGATTTTAAGTGACCCAGCAAGTCTACTAATTGTTACAAGGTTTTTTAATACTATGCTCTTGTATTGTAGCAGAGACCTGCAAACTCACTCAAATGGGTCATGAGAAATCAGATTATGAGTTTCTCTCTTAATTCCCAAGTGGTAACAATCTGTCTAAAAACTGTGCTCTCATAGCTCCTATTACCAGATTATCTCCCTCACCTTCTAGCCTTCAATGAATGTAACCTCCAAATGCCTTTGTAATGCCAGGAAGAGCCCATTATTCTCATCCTGCTATACCTACAGATTCAGGGGCAGTTAGGCACCTAGCTCTGGAGAGCTTATTGATATCACAAAACATCTGCTGCTTTAGCTGGGCTGGGAGACTTTCTCATGGTGAATCAGAAAGTCTTTTTGACGGCCTACATACTTCAGCTCTCTCTATCCATAGCAGAGTTCCACTAATACAGGAATATCAGTGGAAACTCTGTGAATGTTTCACATCCACATGACTATAACTACACAGGAGATGGCAAACCTCTCCCTTCCTCATTCTTCTCAGTCTCACCGTTTAACCCCCTTTCTTCCATCTGCTCTTTTTCATCACTCTGATGTAACTGTTCAGCTCAGGAGAACATTGATCATAGACCTAAATGCTGTACAAAATTATAATTATGCAAATCTCACTCATGTTGACACTGTGCTGAATTTTTCATTGCTCCATTGTTCTCCCTTTTGGAAGTCCTTTATTCTGGACCAAATCAGTATGGTAATGCTTTAGCTCCACTTTGAAATGTGAAAAATAAGTAAGAATTGGGCCAATTGACTTAAGTGTAGTAGAGTTCTGTAACATCATTAATGTGTATCTACAGGTTTATTCACTTATATAGAGCTTGGTTTTGCCTTTTATTTTTGTAGTCACACCTACATACGTACAGTACAGCAGATCATATGTTCACTATACTCTAAAACCATCTGCATTTTTTCTGTATTTCCTTTCTACTTCAGTCTGAAATCTGTTTCCATCTGTTCCTATGGCTGTCAGCCTGCAGACATTCAAATTTTGGGATCACCTGTTCTCATGTAATCCTCATTTCTTTTAGTATTTCTTCTTCCTTTCTCAGTAAAATCTATATGCTTCTGACATCTGCTCACCACCATTATCTTTTATGAACTCCCAGGCAAAAATCCATTCAGAGGCGTCAATGTCAACCTGCTCTGTCAAAATATTACACTTGGTATGTCTGACAGCCTGCAATGTGCTGACCTTCATCGTGCCAATGACCTTGAACAATATCTTTTTATTTCATGGCTCTTGTACATACTGACTTCAGCTTTTCTTAAACAGCAAAATCACTAATGCAATCCATTAACCATTACTGAACAGACCACCCTGCACATGAGACAGGAACTAATGCAATCCTTTAGTCTGTGAGAAATTCAGCTGAAAAACAACAACAATGGCTTGCCTCAGGTAAGTAATGAAACTAGCATACTCCTGTCTTTTCATCTGAAAGAGATGAAATATCTTTTTCCCAAGATCACAGCATGTGATCATGTGATTGAATTCAGAAGGGACATGTGGGCACTTCAAATCCTAATACCGTTCCCTAGACAATGGACCAATTTTTCAAAACTTACTCTTTTGCTCTGTTAGGATTCAAACTGTGAGTTCACTCCTGAAAGGAAGAAATCTGCTTCATTTATCATGAAAATAACTTGGAAGTGGGAGCACTGACAACCTTCCAGGAATGTATTTACATTGTACAAAATAAATTAAAAGGTCAGTTCCATGTCCACAAAGCAGATAACCTCATTCACTGCAGAAAAACAAGATCTAGCTGCACTGTGGCTTTCCAAAGGCTCCTGTAAATCCAGAAAAGGTTCAACGACACTTGCTTTCATTTTGATTCCAGGCTAGTCTACAGAAACTGCTAAGAGAGGCTTTAGCTTACTGTTGCTGTATGCAGGCTCCTACGGACTTGGACTATCACATTCCTCCTGAATTTGCTGGCCTGTAACTGTAGAGAAGTAATGCTTTCATCATCCCTTAATATATTCTCCAGGGGTTTGGTTTTGTTTCTTATACTGATACGTTCCAAAAGCAGAATCTAGTAATGTGCCCTTGTGTGTATATAGAAAACAATCATAGAAAGAATATAGACCCTATATTGAAGGTAGATCACGTTATCATGGTGATTAATATATTCTTCCTGATCAGCAGGTATTGAATAAGGAAAAAAATGAAAACAGCACTTGAATGAATGGGGGAAAAACAAAACCAAAAAAACCTCAAACAACCACAAGTGAAGGAAACAAATACAAATACAAGGGAAGAGGAAAGAACAGTACTCCCTGCACTCTCGAGCACAGTTTCATGTATTTGCTCTGTGTTTGCAAATAAATTTATCAAAATACCATCCTGCATTTATGTAAAAATACAACCTTTGCTGTCAGTAGCAGCAATGATATCTCATCAGTCAAACCCCTGGCATTCCAATCTTCAGCTGTCATCAAAAAGACATATACATGGATACCATTTGCCTATGTGAAATATACCGTAAATATAAGTAATGCATGATATTATTTTGTAACCAACTCACCATCCCAAGAGCTCTAGTTTATGTGAAAACAGATGCAGGTGTCTAATCTGATGATTCTGACTTTTATGTTTGCTTACCCTCTGTACAGCCTTACAGAAGTCAGCATCACAGCACAGCTCTGACATGAATACAGTTCTACGTAACGCTGTTCAGAGTTTGTAAAACTCTGTAATCTCACTTCAAACTTAAGGGTGTAGCAATCCTTGCCATGTCAATAGGCTCAGTATATCCTGGTTATTACAAGTGTCTCATTCATACCATTACCTAAAGGCAGGTTTTTCAGCTTTCCTCCAAAATTAGCCATTTTTTTTGCCAAACAAGTTTTGCATTATACAATACAATACAAAAAAAAAAAAAAAAAAAGAGTTATTAATACTGGTATGTATATTCGCATATATATATACATATGCATAACCAAATGACAAAAGCTCTGAGTTTTCTGATAAGTATATTAAAAACAAATACTCAAAATCTTTGCATTGTATCATAAATTTGGCTTTTGAGAGCTGAGCATAATTAATGCTTTTTCATGAATGAGAATATCCATAAAATTTAAATGTTTCATAGGTGTTTCTTGGTTAACAAGTTTGCTTAATAAATATAAATGGAGTAGGGTAGCTCAACTGGTTAAAACTTTAGTATTTCTCTTGCCTTTGAAATACATTTCATCCAGATGTAATGTTTTTCCTCCTTCCTTACTATCCTCCAGTTGTAGAACTCAATTTCTAGTTCCAATGACTTAATCACAGAAAACAATAGAGCCTTGACAATGAGGTCTTATTAACCTTTATTGTTCTAAAGCCTATATCTGAGATTAAAATTCTACGGTGTTAACTGTCAAAGGTTAAAAAAGTGATTGCTGCTTCTAATGTGTATTTTCCCTTAAAACACTCAATACTGAAAGAAAATACAGGCTTAGAACAGCTAGAAGTAGAAGACTTTTAAAAACAGACCCAACAGTGCATTCATTTTTTCATTTTCTCAGAAATTAGACCTTAATTTAAAGGGGAAACTCTCATCAATAGATAGCTTTGTCTTACCTTCTCTTGCCTACTCTATTTATATGAATTTTCCTACTAGTTAACAAACCTAAAACTAAATAGCAGACTTGCACTTTACTATGGAGGAGAGGTACAACATTTCAGCAGGGGTTTCTTCCTGAGTTATCACTGAAACACGCTGAACTTCCACAGAAAGCATAGCACAGACACTTGTTTTAAAAAGTAACAATTGACAGGGTCAGTGCCTCAGAGAGGCAATGATCTGTATCTCATAAAAATGACTTGACCTGTTTCCTACATATTTTGCTGAAAGTTCTCCAGTGAACCCATTGATAAAGCCTAACCAAGGGTTGAAAGAAGGTGTTTCATTCAAGGCAGATCACAGCCTAGAATTCTCTTCTTAAAGTAAATTTCTGCCTCCTTTTTTGTAAAACACAGGCAGAAGACTAGGTCCAGGGATGCCACAGTAAGGAGACTAGGAGGGTTAATGATGCCAGTATAGTAGTTAGGGAGCTCTTTCTAGAAAAGAAATCTTGAGTCATAACCTCTGATTATTTCAATTGAATTGTTTTATGAAAAGTGACCATTAAAAACAGGGGCATAATTACAAGCTGTGATGGAGCTCAAACCCACTGATCTATGTTTCACCACACATCATGGTAATTCACATATCAGCTCAAAAATTTCTAATGCTAATCTTCCTATCACTGGTAAGATTCAAGTGCAACATTTGGGCATTTTAATATGCAAATTTTTGTGGGTCTGGAGCAGAATAGAGGCAATCTGCAGCCAGGGAAAGCCTACTGCTGTCTGCACACAGGATGTGATCTGCCTGCCACACATCACAGGATACAAGGGGGTAAGGAGAGTCTTGTTTCAAATCAAGCCATTATCAAAGTTCCCACTGATGGCAGCAGTACCAATTTTCAACTCAGCTAAGAACACAGAAAAAACAAACAAACAAAACAACTTACTCAGTGTTATAAGCATAACTTGATTACATGAGTCCTGAAGTGCACATGATTGATAAACGGATTTCTCAAATCAAACTGTGTTTATCACAGGCTACAACATGTAGTGCTTATGTTTTGGTTCTTATCCATTAAAAGACTCAAAACCTATATGAAAGTAAACATACTGCTATGGGTATTTCCTTGTACTGAGAATCCAAACTAACTAACTAAATAAATAAAGATTCTTATTCTCATTAACTTTTATTCCTTTTTGAACTATCAGATTCAACTTCATAGGTTCAGTGACACAGTATATTAATGAGGCATGAAATGAAAAATCCTTGCCTACTCGGTGGGACACTGATCACTCTCACTTGCAGAATGCCAGGTTAAGACACCTACTGCCAGAAACAGCTACACAAGCTACCCAGTACCAGGATGAACTGTAAAGCAGAACAACAAGGCTCCAAGGAGACAACCAAGGACACTTCTCTCCCTCATTTGCTGTTTGTACTAGGGCCAATTACAAGAGCAGGGCCTGCAGGCAAGAACTGCTAGATGCTCTTTCTAAACCTTCTAAAAGAAAAAAAGGATAACATAAGGACATTGGTTTGTAAACCCTTTGCCACTGTGAACAGATATTGTCACTCTTCTAATGTGATGTTGACACTTCATCTCTTCTGTGCTAGGAGCTCTGGGAGAAGCCATGCTTTACCCTATTCCTTCAGAGATAATAATGAGGAAATAGGTATGCTTAGCACAAGAGAGAGAAGTGTTTAGCAAAGAGACTGTACAGTAACACGTGATTTCCTAGAGTAGGAACAGCTAGAGAATTTCCAGAATAGATCATCAGAAGTGTGAAGCTCTAGGAAAGAAAAGGAGGAATGGTATACATTAAAAATGCCTAGATCCTATATAAACTCATTAGTAAGGTAAGAGTTTTAAAGGAGGAAATTATTTTTTAATATCCAAGGAGAAGTTAATAACTTTTCCTTTAAAACTCCTTAAAACTTGAAAGGGGTTATACCATGTGTGCATAAACTTGCTGTGATTACAAGTAAAGCTATAGAAATCAATCAAGCAGTCTGCCCATGTTTTTCTTTATATATATAACATTGTTTTGATCATCTACACAAAAACCATGTTAAAACACACAAGAGTTCTTTAGGTTTCAGGTCTTTTACCAAATACAGATTTTGAAGAACCATGAACATGAGTTTACAACTGAAAAGATCATTTGTCTCAGCAGTCAGACACCTAAACAATTACTTTTAACTTTCTTTTAGTTTTCTTGCAAAGTCTATGAAATTCCACACTCATTCTTGTTCCTATCTCAACAGCGTGGTCAATCATTTTATTCACCATGCATCTTTAGGTTTCTGTGAATCAGTTTTCCTGGCAGGGTATTAGGATCTCCTCTAACTCTCTCTGGAATGCATACTTCAAAGATCTGAATTGCTTTACTAGTGCCAACGCTAAGTATTTTTAACAAATGCACACCACAGTGAGGAGAGATACTAATGTAGTTTACTGCTATATACTGTTTCATGGAACTAATTGCACTGCACTGCAACAGCAAAAACGTAATCCTCATAATCCATTCCCTAAAAACTCCTATAAATTTACATATGTTTGTGTCCATGTGTATGCATATATTTACATGTGTTTGTAAATCAACGAAACATTCTATTATAAACAAAAAGACACACATTCATGAATGTTGCTAGTATCTCTGGACTATAGCTCTTTTAAAATCAGATAAAAGTTGTTCGGTTTAAATAACATTCATGAAATACATAGATGTGAACTCAACTGCTCATCACAACAGGGAACGTGTGGATGGGAAATGCTAATGTACTTTAATAGAGAGGTCTCTATACAACCTGACATGATTTGTGTAACAGCAAGTGAATGAGAGTGCTGTTAGTCCCAGAGATGGACAATTTACAGTCAGTCAGGTCTGTAACAATTCCTTTTGCTTACAAGGTTTCAAACTAGGAGTTATACAAGTACACTGGGTAATTAAAATGATCTGTCCAACATTACAAATAATAAATAGATTAATCACTCAGCATTCTGTTCAAGTTGCCTGCTTTTTCTCTTAACCCCTTTTGATCTTGTTCTTTAATCTGCAAAAATCAGTTGTCCAAGGTTCACACATATGTATCTCTACACCATTCCATTTATAGCTTATGCTTATCTTTCCATCCAGTGTCAATCTGATGCTAAATTTTTTCTTTAGCTTTGATTTGTCAGCTTGCATTCCTTTTTAGGTATTTTTATGATGTAAGCACATGAACAAAGACTTCTCTCTGAAGCTACCTTTCCTTTAAGCCATTAAGCCATGCATAGACTTAAGCCTTCAAAAAACACAACAAAAGCTGAACATTAGCTACTTTGAATCAAATGTTCCATTACTACAAGGTCTAAGTGGATGGAGTCTTTTGAAATGTAGGGCAAAGCTGATCTTCCGTAATTTATACCACTGCAAGAATTGTTTCATTGTTTCTACCATGAGGGTTTAAAATCTCCCTTGCTGTTCCAGGGTGTGATTAAAAGTAAAGCAATGTTTTAATGATTTCTTATACCAGAATCGTAATGCTTTCACAAATAGACTCCCTCTGCATATATATATAGGCCAAATGTGAAAGAAGTTATGTCACCATCTAAAAAATGGCCAGAGATTGTTGATTTCCATTAAGCAACATTACAGAAAACTAGTTTTTGTTGTCTCTACTTCTAGGTAAAATAAGCAGTTGGTTAGGGTAAAGCTGACAAGACAATCTGGTATTATTGCTCCTTGCTCCTGGAAGCTCCATGTTTGCTGCAGCTTCTGCCAACACTAAAGCAGGTACTAATTACATGAGACAACTGCTATTACTCATATTACTGTGTGTAATGTGTGTGTGTAAAGAAATAATAAATAATTCCAATGCCTTTATAAAAACACCAGCTTCTAAGTTTTTCTGAATCAAAATATCTTTAAAAAGAAGGAAACCTTTACAGAGCCTTACACTAATGTTTGTGTCATCTTCTGGTTCTCACGTATCTCCACCTGCTACATAAAATTAGTAATATAATGCATATACATCTGTTCATCAAATTACCCCAAAGAAGCAACAAAAAATTGCATTTCTGCAGAGACAAGCTGTGGGACAGTCAACATGATCTTGATCAGAAAAGCCAGTTAAACAATCATGTATTGAAATGCAAATATATCAATTCTATTTCTCTGAATATCTGTTGAAGACATTTTCTTCAAAAGCTATTAAAGAATTTTTTTTTTTTTTTTTGCATTAAAACATACACAAGAACACAATGAGCTCTGTTAAATAAAGATAAGGGAATAACCTTATTAAAGGCATGACTGTATGAAACAAGGTTGTGCACTTACCACTGTTTGACTGTTAATTATGACTTACAGAAAAACAGCATGTTCCTTGTGAATTCATACAGCAACTGATTAATTCTTTTATACTTAAAGGACTTTTCATTTTGGTTTTAACCCTTTTTATTACCATTTGAATGTTTTGGAGGGTTTTAGTTAATACACAGCAACATGTTTTCAGTAAGCACATGACAGGAAGAAGGAAATAACCAGGGATGGGTGTAAGCATTACAGGTACTCTGGCATACTCTAGTGCTAAGGTCTCACTAAGACTCTGTGGTCAACAGACGAACAATGGAGCTTTGCAGGTACTTGGATGTTTCTCACATCCAAGACGTATTTGGAACTTCATTTAAATCCAGGTTGCACAGCCATTTCTACACAGACAAATAAGGAAACAGCAATAACGTATCTGAACACACTCAAATTCCCACACAGGCACAGCCTCACTTTTTAATTCTCAGAATGTCATGGAAATAACCAAAATTACAATATAGATCAGGTGAGAACAGAGGCAGCTTATTGCTATAGGAGAGAATACTGACCAACATTGAGACAGACTCTGCTAATAAGAATACGGGGACAGTTACAGAATTTATATACCTCCAGGTTACACAACTCCTTCACCAAAACTCAGTCAGGTAAGCTGACTATGGTAAATAAAAACAGCAATTGAAAACCTTCAGGTAGAGAGACTCTAGACACCACATCCTGTTTCAAAGAATCCACTACTTTTGTTACAATGTCATCAAGAACTGCAACCACGACTGGCACATCCTGGAGGAATACACATCCTACAATGAGCCTCAGGAAAGAACTCAAACCAGGCCAAGATAAGGGACTTATCTACAAACAAAGAGATAGGCTAAGACAAGACCATCTATGGAAAAAGGAGGCCCAGAGTTCATGGAAAGGACATTCAAAGATACCTCTTCAGAGACGCTAGGGACCACCAGAGACCACCGAAAACCCGCCCTGAGAAACCCCTCAGAAACCCAGGCTGCATGCATAATGACTATGCAACTATGATAATTAGTTCCAGGAAAGAGATAACCTTTCTGGGAAATTCAATGCATGTGTATGTAACAGAGTGATACAAGCTGTGTCTGATGTCACGCATGGCATGCATGTTAGGTGCAACTATCCCCCATGCATCCAGTGCTGTAATAAAGAATGCCTGCTCTTTAATTGTACATTGGCTTTAGAGTCTTACTCCCTATTTTGTTAACAGAACTACCTAAACTCTGTGCTAAGTTGAACTGTATATATCACTCATTTTTTGATACATTGACTAAATCAAAAAAGATTGAAAAATTGAGATAAAATTAAGGAAAAACAACTGATATGAAGTTTGTGTTTTTAGCCACTAAAATGAGAACTCAGGAGTAAATATAACCTCGTGAAATTAATGAAACAGCTTATTCTATTTTAAAGAGGTTTAATTTTTAACTTTTGTAAAATTTCAGTTCTCAAGTGTTTCTCTCTTAAAATGTGTTAATATGTAATATGAAAATGTTGCATTTTAAAAATCTATTTTGAATATTTTTTTTCAGCACTTTTTTCGTGTTGGATTGGTTTTATTCTGGGATATTTTTCAAATGAAAGTATAAACAAATGCTGATTTTGAGACAGTGTCAGTCCACTGAAATCTTTTTTTTCCCCCTAACCTAGATTCTTCCCTTTTAAGCTTAACTCATTTCTGTGTAGAAAGTGTGGTAATAGGAGTGAGTTTTACCAGTGTAGTGAATACTAATAACATCACTATATGTTTTGTCTACTTGCATTTTGCTCAACAGCCTGCTTTATGCTTGTTTAAATAGCTTTGCAGCATAAATTTTGACATTATTTCCTATTTCACCATATTTCAGAAAAATGTGCAGAGCTTTGAAATTTTAGAGTAGATCTGGAAAACATTTTAAAGCACTTTAAATACTATTTTCAGGGTATTTGATTATCTAAGCACAGAATGAAGATCCAAACAAGCTTTGCCAACATGCACCTTTCAAATCTATCATCAGAGGCTTCCAGTATGGTACTGTAATCTTACTATGTCTTTGGAGGCTTGGAAGAGGGGGTTGGGGCGGGAAGGTAGGTAACCAGAAAATGCAGTATTTTTCCGGAAAGACTATTCAGGGACAGTTAATTTGTTGTCCTTCTCACTTATTTAAAGTGATTTAGTGCTGGTGAAAGGTGCCAACTGAAGACACAGCATACAAAAGTAGGGAGCAGCTTGTGGGCAGCAAGCCTCTGACTAGCTCATGCCAGCTTCTCTGAAGACACTTCGGGGCTGCAGTGGGGTTCATGGAACTCACCTGTGCCTGCAGAAAAGGGGCCTTCCAGCTTGACATCCTTCTTGGCTTTTGCCACCTGGCTCTTACCTAGGTTCAGTAAGTTTCTGTAGGACACACACTTTTTGAGGGAGAGGCTCTTTCTTATTATACTTTTTTTCTAGTTAATGAGACCCTAATAGTTGTTGAGACCTACAGATACTTCTGAAAAAAATTTTTTATCCTGGTATAAATTCTCAGTATCATTTAGACCCAGGAAGTTAATATTGCACTGTCTGTTTCGAATACATCCTAGCTCTTTTTACCAATAAATAAATAAATAAATAGATAAATAAATGTTGAGGCTAGAAAAACTTCCCAGAAACAGTTTACAAAGATTTACAGTAGAAATTAAGGAGCTTGAGTCCTTGACCTCCAATGTAGTTGCTGTATTATTTATACTTCTAAATTCCCAATATTTATAACTATCTATATCAAAATGACATCACATTCCTTTTTCTGATACAGATTAAATTTAAGTCAAGGCTTTGAGCTTCAAATCACTCTGAAAAATGTGAGGATGTATTGATTCCCGTAAGACAGGCCATCAGTTTCTCACCTCTTCAATACTGTTACTTAGGGACATACCAACCAGAAGGAATTGTCTAAATGACTTTAAAATGTGTATCAAAATAAGCGATGAAAGATACTAGATCCTTACAATTTAGGAAACAGATTTAAACCTCCTTGGCTCTTGACATCCTTGTTTTCAAAAGACATGACACAACCCCAGCTAACCTCTCCAAGCAGCCATGTTATACCAGTGGCTTCATAGCCATCTGTTTCTAGTGCCAACAATGCATCAGAGTCGAAATTCAGACTCCACCCTGAACTGGGAGCTGATGTTTTTGAATAAACACCATCATCCAAATATATGTCCCACATCTCCAGATAAATAAAAAAGGAGAAGAGTGGTGAGCTCTGCAAATGGGCCGTTCCTCCAGTTGTGATGATTCATGGCTTTGTCTTGAATACATTGCTCTCATCTGACACTGTCTTTGGACTGGCCTTGAATTTCAGTGGCTACAAAACATAAATCACCTGTACGTGTTCTGTTCACAGTTTAGCAAACCACCATGATTATAGTAAGATCATGAAGTACAGAAAAAGCATGCAGGAAAAAAATGGATCAGAGAAAGTTAACACATGGTCATGGAAAAAATAATTATGCTGGTTTCTTGATAAAAGAAAGGGAGGTTCACAAACAAGAAGAAAGGAACTGTTTCACTTCAGTAGTTACAGGGGCTGAAAGTGACAGATTTACAGATCTCTGTATACAAATTAAGTGCTGCTTCAAACAGTATATTTGAGAAACACTGCATAATACAGCACTGGAGAGAAACATCATTAGAAATGTACAGAGGGCAAAATGACTGTTTCACTGAAGATGAGAGATTTAAAAATACATATTCATTCAAGCTCTAAGTGAAGACTAAAGTCCTCAGAATTCTTAAAGCAATGTAAAAAGCCTGTGTGTATGGAGTTTTTTAACATCTAAAAAGAAAAATAAAGAACACAAAAATACACTTCAAAATGTGAAAGCAAAATATAGCATTTCAATGTTGTTGGAGCTTTCAGTATTCATTCCAAACAGAAGTTTAGCAAAATCAATATTTATTTTTTTCTATTGGCAATGGAATATTGCACTGTCCAAGTCCAGCAAATAGTTCTGCTGCAGGGTAAGAGGTGATGATCTCAAACTACATGAAATAATTTTCAAAAGATATAAATGAATAATAAAACTGTCCTTCACCAAATCTGGAGACATAATTTTCAGATCATCTTCTAAGCTATTTGAATTGCACTAGAAATAATGACACAACAACCTGACAGTCATAAAACACATGAAGGTCCAGTGTTCTGGCCATCTCTTCTCCATCAACATTCCATTTTCCTGCTGGTTCGTCACCACACTCTATTGACTACTTCCCTAAAACAATGTAAATCCCAGTTGAAAAATCCCATTTGTGCACATTAGTTAGCTTTCTATTTCTTTGTAATCACCAAGCTCACAGAAAAAGTTCCGAATGAAACCACACACCTTTTCCACACTGATCTGTAAGTCTCAGAAACGATATAAACCACATTTCAGCATTCCTTATTATCCTAATAACTTCAATGTAAATAGACAAAGTCTCAAAATATTAAACATAGGAACGCTTGTTTCTTCGCATTATTTGCTGTACACAATGCTCTAGCACCATAAGCTTAGTTTCACACAGTTAATTCCTTTTGTTCTTGTTATGGGGAATGATAAGGAGAAAGTGGACAGATTTCAAGTCTTGAATATAGAGCACATATTATCATCACAGCTTTCTGTGCTAACATGAGCCTTGACATGTAGAACACAGTAAAAGTTCACCAACAACATGGACTGCTGAAGTAAAACAATAAAACACCAAACAAAACAAAACATGGAAGAATATAATTAAGAGTGTAATAGCACTAAAATTATCCCCAAGGTTCTTCATCCTTAATATACTGATAAATCTTATTTGTTTCCTAAAGATTTATTTAAATTTCCACTGGGTCCACAAATAAGTTGGGTGTCCTAAGATTGTCAAATCAAAAGCATACACAAAGCAAGACAGAAAACCTTATTTAGGTTGCTTCAGACAAATGATAAATTGAATGCAAAGATATACCATTGAAAAGAGCATTATTGCTACAAAGTAAAAGCAAAATGTTAGGGAATGCAAACTTCCAATTTTAAGATGAGTGCAGAACCAAGGGGGTGTCAGCATGCTTTGTGATAAAGGGAGATGAAGCCATCAATGTTTATTTTCCTTAACACTTCTTTCTTTATCCCCTCCTTTGCCAAACAACTTTGGAAGACATTTTCTCAATGCTGTTAGCTATTTTCTCCACATCTTCCCATTTGGGGTTCTTCCTATTCATGCCATCAGCCTCTACTTCACTGTCATCTTAGTTCCTGCTTTAAATCTATACATGTTTATCTAATGAATTGGTAGATCCAGAAAACAATTAGTAAGGCTCCTGATACAAAGTGTAACCCTCTTTTCATTGTGGAAGTGCTATGATACCAAACATCATCAGGACAATCCCCAGTATCTATACAGGCTGAGGGATGAAGGGATTGAGAGCATCTCTGCGGAGGAGGACTTGGGGGTACTGGAGGATGAAAAGCTGGACATGAGCCAGCAATGTGCCAATTGCATCCTGGGCTGCATCAAAAGAAGTGTGGTCAGCTGGTCAAGGGAGGTGATTCTGCTGCTCTACTCCACTCTGGTGAGACCTTATCTGGGAGTACTGTGTCCAGCTCTGGGGCCCTCAGCACAAGAAGGACATTAACCTGTTAAAGCAGGTCCAGAGGAGGGACACAAAGATGATCAGAGATAGTTGTGATGTTCCAATGTTAGGCCTCCAGGGAGACCTTATAGCAGCTTTTCAATACTTAAAGGAGACCTACAGGAAATATGGGGACAATCTTTTTAGCTGGGCCTGATGCAACAGGACAAGGGGTAATGGTTTTAAACTAAAAGGGGGAAGATTTAGACTAGATATAAGGAGGACATTTTTTACAATGAGAGCAGTGACACACTAGAACAGGTTGCCCAGAGAGGTGGTAAATGCCCTATCCCTGGAAGCATTCAAGTTCAGGTTGGACGGGGCTCTAAGCAAACTGCTGTAGTTGAAGATGTAGGGAGGCTGGACTAGATGATCTCTAAAGGCCCCTTCCAACCCAAACCATTCTGTGCTGACTGCAGCGGGGTTGGACTAGATGACCTTGAAAGGTCCCTTCCAACCCAAACCATTCTATGATTTTAGGATTGTGGGAAATCTGCCCAAGAATTTGAGACATGCAAAATGCAATATTGGATTACAGGTACATACATACCACTAAAAACTATGTAACATGCCTTTGGCCCATTCAATGCTTGTATAATGTTTTTCTCAGTTATCTATGTCCTGTTTGAATTGTTATTTACTTCTCCATAATTTGTGAAGAGGTATTTTTGACACACTTCAGATCATGGAAACTTTTGTGTCTTTAATAGTTAGCTGTCGATCGATCACATTTTTTTAAAGGAAGAAAATTTGACAAAGACATCTTTGTCAGTGTTTGTTCCTGTGACTACAGATAAGATCTTATGTCAACGACATTCTGTATGAGAGTTGCAATAGTGTTTCAAAGCTATGTCTTTTGCATTACTATTTTCAGCTGTATTATCTATGTTGCCTTTTAATATCTACTGTAACTCTTGCTGCAATCGTGTATATACTCTGTGAACTCTAGGGGACTTGTTTGTTAAAGATAATCTAATTGCACAGATAAAGACTTTATAATGAGCCCAGTGTTGGGCAGCGACGCACAGAGATCCCTTGCACTGAATCTTCTGGAAGCTGATGACGAGGGCCTTTGGTCCAGTCAGATTTGCTGTATACAACAGTCTAAAGCAAAGTAATAAAGATTTTTCTCTTCCCCCAGGAATTTTTTGTTATTTATACTAAAAGATCAGAAGCCAAACCCAGCAGCCCTCTTGTACACACATAAGAGTTTACAATAGAAAAAAGCAAAGGAAATACTGTAAAATCCATTCTACAGACTGAAAAGGAGGTACAAAGCTTTCACTTGCTTTACCTAAAGTCAAACAAGAAATACACAGCAATATTAGTGACTCAAAAATACCTCAAAAGCCAGAAAGTTATTATTCCTGCTAGAATGTATGAAACTTCTTCAGTATCATAATCAAGTCTCTATCAATTATATAGACACTGTTGCAAAATGCCAACCACAAAGGAAAAGGAAAAACTACTTACGTTGTTGAAGTGAGGTTCATTATTCCCTCTTATGGCATGACCGGAGAGAGCAGTTTTCTTTAATCCCAAGGTACTGCTTCTGCAACACAAATGTATTTCTCTTATTTTCTGCTTTTTTGGCTATAGAGAGAAGAAAAGATCACTGTTCTGGATTGTAAAGTCAAGGACTTTGTTTTGCTCTCCACATTAATTTGGAGCATATGTCTTTGCAGGCACAATTTTTCAGTCTTCGAAACACTGCATATGACTTTCACGAAGCCCATGAGAGGAGCTGTAATGTTTTCTAGCTATAACCTTGTCATGAGTGTTGAATGTACTCAGCCTTGTGCTAAACATGAGAAATTTGTTCACTCCTACAGACTACTGACACTGCAAGTAATGCCTAAATTCTCCTCTAGGTAATGCACTAACGGCCTGGATATAAAATAAATAAAGTACAGAAACTGAGTTTCTGTTCACCTTTATATATCCTTTGATGTGTGCACTGCAGGTAAGCTAGTAAGAAAGCAATGCTCTTGTGAGTTCTACTTGCTCTTTCCTATTTACCATTTAACTTTTACTAATAAACAACCTTGTAAAACACATGAAGGTACAAAGTTAACTTGACTGGTCATTTAAATATCCTTTTATCTGCTTTTGTTGAGAAAAAGGTTATTTAAAAGGGATCCTACTAAGTGATGAAAAAAGATTTTGATATCACCATAATGCGTATGTCTGAATGCACAGGTATGATTTAATTTTGAAGCTTTTACAAAACATAACAAAGCAGACACTGTAAAGATATACTAGAACAGACAGCAAATGTCCTTTCCAGTGGAGAAATAAAAGGTTCATTAATTCATATAAGCCAAAGAAAGCAGCATAATTCGTCTTTTCAACACCTTATTATGTAAACATAATGCAAGACTTGAATGAAAATAAAGACCAAATTGGGAAATGTGTTACATAAGAGTTAGCATAATTGGTCAGTATAGGAGCCATACCCACTTATATGTTATCAAGGACACAAAAACCCACATATGTCCTTGATTCTTCAATACGGTTCTGTTTTACTAAGGGCAGAAAGATGAACTGTATCAACAGACAAGCACAGGCACGTACATGACAAAGCTATGACATGGTGAAAATTTCCAAAGCATTCATATTCATATTTTAAGATCTGAATCAACATTTTCAACACCAATATTTCCATCTGCCCACAGCTGAAAACTAACCAAAAGCTTTCAAAACACTTACTCTAAGTATTTCTTTTCAACTGCATAGTATGAGTGTGCTTCCATAGTCCTACTTTGACAAATGGCCTGGATAACAACCCTTGTAAAGATAGGAATTCAAGTGTAAACAGCATGAGCATATTAAACTACACTAAACTATCTGGGAGGAAGTTTGCCCCAAGTTGTTCATGTTAAAGCAAAAAAGAACCATCAGTTGGATTATGTAACAACTGAGAAATCACAAAGACTTCTGAAACAAAGAAGTTAGCCTGAAAAGAATTATAGAAGCATGACCGTTTGCAAGAAAGGAGACCCCAAGGTTGTCACAGTTAGCCAAAACCTGGTTTCATGCTGCCACAAGATGTCCCACAAGCAGCACATCCTCTGTCAAGGTCTGACACTCCAGTCAGAAGAGTGAGAGCTTGGGGTGCACCAAGTAGGGACCCACACCTTAAGTGTGTACATCACTTGGG
Source organism: Eurystomus gularis (assembly GCA_013400335.1). Lineage (NCBI taxonomy): Eukaryota > Metazoa > Chordata > Aves > Coraciiformes > Coraciidae > Eurystomus > Eurystomus gularis. The sequence continues at coordinate 41,923 of VZZY01005791.1, forward strand.
GAGGGTGGGGAGGCTTGGAGGTCATCTGGGCCCATCACTGGGGGTTGGGGGTATTAAAACATTTGGGATTAGTTATACAGGGGTGTTTAGAAAGCTGTGGGCATTTATTAACATCTTGTAAATGTCTAGTTTTGTGGCTTATCTGATATTGATCCTGAATGTATAGTTGTTCTGCTGGTTCAGCCATCATCATTATATGCTGCCATCAGTTGCCCGATCACACAGGCCAACACTACCCTCAGTCCTACCCTACACTCAGCAACCTACCCTCAGAAGTCTTCTTTCAAACAATTCTGCCATAGATGCCTGTGGGCCCAGCTCTTCTGCAGCCCACTGTGGTGCCAGCATTGCCTGCTGGACACAATGGACAGAGATGGCTCCCTCAATGGACCTTCACAACCATGAGAGCTCAACAAGATGCAACCAGCCCCAACAGAAGCCACACCCAACAGGAAGCTCCTCCAACTGATTGGCTCTTGGTTGATATAATCCTGGCCTCACCCACCACCTCAACCATGACCACCTGGGGGAGGGCAGAGCCACAAAGACACAGGTGGGCCAGGTTCTGCTTTTGGCACATGAAGCCAATCAGAAAAACAAAACATTCTTCTAAGTTGTGACTCATCCACAGGTCAACTCCAACTTGGGGCCCACAACTCAGGCCCCAGCACCTCAATAGTTCACTGATTGTCTGTTAATTTCATATTATTAAGTGCTCAAAGTGTTTTGAACCTGATTTGGTTTAAGCTATGTGATCTAAGCAGTGGTTCTCTGCGAAGCTTAGTTAGACGTATCCCAACATTTTACTTTTCTTCTCCCTAAAGTTTCAGCTGGACAAAGTTCATATAGATGAACTCCTAACAGTAAAAAAAAAAAAAAAAAAAAAAAAAAAGAAATTTTGGGAATTTAAAGGGGNGGGAATTTTAAGCTGGTGGTAGTGGCATATTTTGTGTGCATGATACCCTACACTTCACAGGAATACTTTTAAACCTGAGAACCACCAATCTCTAAATTCCGTCTGTTGCAGACAATCATACTTCACATTTTCTATAATTACATAAAAGGTATTTAGTTATTGCTCAAAACACTTCCAGGGAAAGTTAAATATCATTAGTAACTCCATTTTCAGTGGGCAATTCAGAGAAGTTAAGTTTAGAATAATCCACGTTCATGTAAGTGGGGCCTAGTTCTGGAGCCAAGTTATTTTGTCTTTCTGAGAAAAATCTCTCCCTGTTTAATTTTAGAGACTTCTGTGAACTAAATTTAACTTTCTTTATTTCCATTTCCTGAAGAGAAAGACACACTAATACTTGATTACCTACAGCACAAAAGTCAGTACTCTCTAGCTGTCTTCTTTAATCCGTTTCCGTGTTCCAACATTTGGTGACTAGGTTGATTAACTAGTTCACAGAACCTGTTAAAACTAGTCAGGAGAGAAAAGCAATGGGAAAAATTTGCTAAATCCTAGCTTTTGAAAATATTCAGGGCTCCACTTCATGACCAGGGATCCTGACAAATTTGCTTGCTATTGACCAAACAAAACAGCCCAGTGCACTCAGATTCTGCAACAGAGGGTGAGCAGTGGGGTAGGAGCTGCTACATCTTCTATTATGTGACTTGTTCTTTTGATAACAATTTAAATGCTTGAAAATTACAGATATTTCTAAAGCTTTTTCTTTTACAATAGCAATATTCAAATAAAACACTACATGAGAAAAAAATTACCATAAAAATATTAATAAAAGCATAAAATTTAGAAAGTCAGCTATATTTTGGAGTTTGCCAGTGTAAAGTACAAGGTACTTCTCTCTGGAACACCAGCTGTCCACAATGTTCCATAACTTATTTCATGTTTATAATGTATATAATAAAAAAATTTAAAATGTAATTTATTTCTAGTTTTCTTCAAATTATTTATTCACCACTCCCCCAGATTTGTCTTATGTAGACCTTTGCTTTTATACACTACATATTTAACATTTCCTGAGACAGATAATTATTTTAACTGCAGTTACATGTTACATTTAACAGAATCTAATAAAACAATGTCTTTTCAAAGGTGAAGATGATGTCATATACACTAAGTTGCCAGTTACAAGTGCTTCTCATACTGCATCTTTTCATACCATCTCATGAAATTAAAATGAGATTTACTATCAGAATTCTCCCACACATTTGAAAGCTTACTTCTGAATACTACAATTACAGTACAAAATACCACCTATGACTACTGAACTCTAGAAGACAGGACAGGCTTGATTATAACAGATTTGGTAAACTTAGTGTGTTTTTAATTGCATCTAGCACTGAAATTTTCACACAATTGGCAGAGAGGTACATCAAAATAGACCATATAGAAGAGTATTATGAAACTAAAGTAGTTTAGAAGCGCACGGCACAGAAAAACAGGAAAGTGTAGAATAAATCCATTTAATAGCACCTGCAGATCATAATCCACAAGTATTTATTCTCATATTATGAGTTATCATGCAATGTGGTGTCTCAGTCTGAGAGCTATAGTGACAGTATATCAACAGGCTTAAATAATGTGCAGTATAGGTACTCTAACTCACCCAAGCAAATTTTGAAAACAAAGGCTAAAATTTCCTTTTCACTGGCTCTAGCACATCCTATTGTGATCTTGAACAGAAAAATTGGCTGTCAAAAAGCAAATTCTAAACTCTTGTGAGTTGATACTTCTGGGTTTGAGCAAAACTGCAGTAGAGAACAAACAATGTTGTCAAGAACTGAATTTTACAGTATTCACTGCTGGAAACAAAACCAAATTCTCAATTACTGACATTTATTTTTTTGACAGAGGAAGTAAAAGAAACTCTGTTGAGGTGTATAGCACCATTTTGCAGATCGTACTGATGGGACTACTTAGTGTTCAGGCAGCATGTAATTTTAGATCTGAAATATCAAATACCTAAAAGCAGGCACAGAGAGTTTGGAACATCGCTAACCCATTCTACATACTGTGGTTTATGTCTTAACTCAGAAGTACCAGCTACAGGTCCTGCTCTACCATTCAAACCAAAAAGTGAAATGAAGTGTATATTATGCATCTGAAAACTCAACCTTTTCCAAATCCTAGTAGCTTTGCAGAAGAAAATTAAGAATCAGGTGAAAAAATGTGCTATATTAAAATATAATAATGTAAAAATAAGTTAGAATTAAAATAACTCTTTCAATGGCCTGAGTATTATTATCTTTGCAAAGTACAGTTATCTCTGGTAGAAAATTGAAAGAAAGGAAATTAGTATCTCATCACACTGGTTTCCTAAAGATAATATCAAAGCTACTCAATCAATGGAGATTTTTCAATAGTATGTAAATAACACAGGAAGAGGTAGGTCTATTTGCAATTCAGCATCCAGCACTTTGGCAAAGTGTGTTTCAGAGAAAACAATACACACTACTCTGGTCACTCCATACTATCAACTACTGACTCATTCAGCATCTCCACTATAAAAATGACAATAACTGATTTAAACCTGATTTGTTAAGACCTGTAATTGATTTTATTATTGACAGAAGAAAAGAAAAATGAAACCTTTCTTCCTTCCTGCTATATACACAATTATGGTACCAAGCAGCACCCTAAACAGTACAGATTGCCACCTAATAATAGCATCATATATATTTTTTGACATATTAACTTGGTGTCCTAGTGTTCCCTTCTGCAAATTCCAGTTAAATAGGATTTTTAGAAGGTTACTGAAGATAGTGGAATGTTTCCACAGATCACAAAGGACAGCTATAAGCACATGAGAGATACTGCTAATGACTCAAAGTGTATTCATCTCATGACACTGCATTTGGTAGATGATCTATGACTATAGGGATCCTTTGCCCCTACTTATAGCTCATTCCAACTTTCCTCCTTTCTTCCTATTCTGCAAATGAGGCACTGTGAAGTGCTGCTTCATCATCCTGACACCTTGCACCAGCTCATTGCATTGTCAGCCATAGCAACCCAAATTTGAAATATGTTTCTGCTGCCTTTGGGCTCTATCAATACACACCAAAGTAAAAGGAGAGGGAGGAATAAGATATTGTCACATGTAGGTAATACATTGATTCTTTGAACATAAATTCTACTTGTAAAAAACGTGTATTCACTTTCAGACTTTTTCCAAAGGATTACCAAAACGATTATCAAACACCACAGACTTTTTTTAAAGCCCGCTCTTCCTGACCTGAAAATCATTATGATTAATAAATAAAAACCACAGTATACTGAGACTTTCCACTGAGCACCAGTCTCATTGCAGCTACAAATACTCAGTCAGAAATAATTTTAATGGCTTTCCTCCTCCACATAAACATTATTTTCTCACAAAAATGTTTCTTACATAAATATTTAATCTGATTTTCAAAATAACCTGGTTTAGTCTGAGACAATAAACAATAAATTGCTTAATCACAGTGGGATTTTAAGAAGCATGAAGCTTTTGGGGTTTTCTATGTATCTTTAATACTTAATCCAAAACATACAACTTTTCTTACCAATACATGTACCACTGAAAATCATATATCACTTTATAGATGTGGGAAACAAGGCCTAAGATCATGTAAGGAAGCCATTACTTTCTTATTAGACATCACAAGGATAGATAAAGTTATTCCTTATCTCCCCTCCGATGCTATACACAAAATTATTAAAAGTAGCAAAGATGATGAAAGGAGTGGAGGGCATGATTTACAAGGAGCAGCTGAGGGTACTAGGTTTGTTCAGCTTAGCAAAGAGGAGACTGAGGGGTGATCTCATTTTTTTCTAATAATTTCTTCATGAAGGGGAACAGAAAGAGAGGTGATGATCTCTTCTCCGTGGTGTCCAGTTATAGGAACACAAGGCAAGGGCTTATAGCTGCATCAGGGGAAATTCAGATTGGATATTATAAAAAAGTTCTTTGATGAAATGATGGCCAGTGCCAGAACAAGCTCCTCAGGGAAGTGGTCATGGCCCCAAGCCTGTTGATGTTCAATGAGCATTTGGACAACTTTTTTAGATATATGGTTTAACTTTTAAGTTGCTCTGTGTGGAGCTAGAATTTGGATATTATGATCCTCATGGGCCATTCCAATTCAAGATATTAAGTTAAATTAAAAATTAAATTAGTTATAGTCCATTCAGAACACTCATTCCTGTGAACTGTTAGGATGTCTCATATACTCTAAGTGCCTTGAGTGCTGTCATTTCAGGCATCATGCTCCAATGATCACACATCCACGAAATGCACAAAAACATGTTACAGGCTACTGGATACTGTCTCCTAACAGATCTACTAATGTAGCCACATTGACCTGAAGGCACCCAAACTGCGTCTGTCCTTGAAATTTCACTTTATGTCTATACCCTGTTTTTTCTTCCAGTTCAGAAGATATAATTTCTCTTTTCCATTTAGGTAAAAAAAAAAGCTTCTGAAGGATCAGGATTCATTAGAGGGATCAGTTAACTCTGGTATACTCACACATCCATATCCATATTTTAGGATACTCTGCTGGAACAAAACTTGATATGAAATCCCAGTCTTGCTGTATTTAATAGTGAAATCATCATCTTCTCTTTCCAAGAAAGTTTCACCTTCTGTCACCAATTAGGCCTGCTTGTCTTGCTGCTGCTCCTCATTCAAGTCTGATACCACCTACTGGAAGCGGAGGCTTTCAGCTCCCTGTTGTAACTCCATATTCTCACATGTAGGTTGGGACCCTCTTCTGCCTTGAGCAGGCAGAAGTTTTTTGAAGTTTTTTTGCATTATTTGCAACTTTGCCGAATGTTCATATAATATAACCTTGGAAGTTTTACCAAAAGATCCTTATTTGTAAGTACAAAACCAACAGTCAGACTCCTTAGGAAGTGCCTGCCTTGAGCAGGTAGAAGTTGTCAAGTAAGAAGCAATATACCCTCTCTCTTCCTGGACTTCTTCAAAGAGCATTGACTCAAATGTGAACAAAGAAACACTATTCATCACATACTCCAACATGTAAGCCCAGAGGAAACAGTGCATTTTGATAAGATATGAATCTGACAATTTATTTTTGTATGCTCTAAAAAGAAATACTTCCATCTGCTCATAATACAACCCAAGACAGGCATAACCTATAAATGTGTAGACAGAGATTTGAAGTAAAAAATACATAGAATAAGAAACAGCACAGACCTTTCTAAAGAGTTATTTAAGAATGATGGACAATTAAAAACATGTCATAAACTTATCTCAATAAAGCAGTGCAAATAATGCAGTTATTTTAATAAAATATTCAAAGAAGTCACATATTCAAGTATGCCCCGAACTGCTTCAATAGAATATGGCCATCAACAGAAAAAAAACTGGAGAGATTCTTCTTGATTTAATTTATCTTTGGATCTGAACAAAGATGACTACATTATACCTTGTTTTGCTGTTACTGAAAGATGTTTCTATTGTCTTATGAAGAAACAAAAATTACCAACAAAATAGTTATTACATTTGTGAAATATTTAATTCTCAAGCAATTAACTGCAGCAGTGTTACCATAAATATTTTTCTTCACTGTTTCATGGTATCTCAGAAAAATTATACACGTTAGGAAGTAATATGAAAAAGATAAAGACAGGAATTTTGAAATTAAAAAGTGAATACAATATTTGATAGACATTCATCACTGTACTGGTTCAGCCAGGACAGGGTTAATTTGGTGCAGCCAGGCTATTCTATACCATGCTAACACCATGCCCCGGGGCCAGTTCCAGTTCAGGGCCAGTTCTGGGTTCGGTGGTTTGGCGCGGCCTTGTGTGATCGCGCCGCTCCCTTTGTCCCCGGTATTGCCTTTTTCTGTGTATTGCTTCTTTCTTATTGTTGTTATTGCTTTTGTTACTGCAACTGCTTCTTACGTGTTCCTGTATTAAACTTGCCTTATCTCAACTGAAAAAGGCATTTTAAAACTTTTTTTTCTTTCTCTGTCCGCGGCCCATTGGGGGGTGGAGGGGGGAGGGGGCAGCAGAAGCGCCCACGTGGCTCGGCTCCTGCAGGGACCCACTGCAGCTTTACTAAACTACCACAATCACTAAAGGGGAAAATAAATATGGATAACACCTAATTAAAAGCAGTTTTGAATCAATTATCTATTTATTTTCTCACCCTTCTGTACAGCTATAATAATAATTTCTTTAAATGCTAACACATTTTGCATTATTTGCAACTTTGCAGAATGTTCATGTAATATAACCTTGGAAGTTTTACCAAAAGATCCTTATTTGTAAGTACAAAACCAACAGTCAGACTCCTTAGGAAGTGTCTGAAATTTGTCACTACTAAGCCCACTTATTCATTCTTCACATAAGCTGAATCTTATCTTCACGAAATAAAGACATTTCCACCAAAGAGTGTAAACAGTTATTTTAGGTATGTTCTCTCCAATGCAACAGCTTGTACTCCCATGTCAATGAGGAGACAATGGTGACCAAGTTGCAAACTACCTGTCCTTCCTTATTTAGACTTAATAGTAGCTCTACTCTACCACTGCTGAATGAGAAAGTTGACAAGACAAAGGCTGAAGGAACAATGGTGGAAATCTTGTATCTACTGGCACAGTTTTGAAAGTCAAAGGTTGTTTTTCCTTTGTCCTGTACACTGCGAAGCTCTGTAAGATTACAGGGTTTTAGCCCACTAACATGAGCTGATGCATCAACTTGCATCTTCTGGCACATCCATTGAGGACATGAAATTTACACTGAACTTAGTCTAAATGTGGGTAACAAATGAGGTTAGTGGTTCGTTTGTGGCTCTGGAGACAGATTTTACTGGTCTAGTGTGGTTTTGTTCTGTTTAGCCTTCCTTACCTTTCTTCAGCCTTTGTAGTGGCATTATTTTTGAAGTTGTAGAGTTCTTTTTCCATTGTGATCCAAGTAATATGGACTATTCCATAACTTAAATGAATTAATTAAAAGATATAAGGGCAGTTTCTGTTAGTATTCATTAAGCTTCTAATATCTTTTGGGATCTTGTGGGAGCAATACATTATCATTGACTGGGATCTTGACTTTCTCTGCTCACTCACTGTGGGAGCTGAAATAACAGTCAACTGTGCTGTGTTTTTCTCTCCAATTAAATAGCAATTTACATTTTATTATTTAGGGTTTTTTTACCAAAGGTATAAAAATGAAAAACTAAATCAATGCTACGGTTATTATTATTCATCTCATGCTAATACTTCCTGTTGGCTACTTTTCTGTGTCACAGCAATATTCTTCACCAGTCCTCAGTCTGTTGTGTTGCCTCCATGCTACTGTATACAGCTTACACTAAAAGTGGCTTTCTCTTTTTTTAGGAGAATCTTTAAATCTCAAGCTTAAGTTGGCAATACTTAATATATTTTACCTATGACTTCTCTGACTTTCTATTTGTTCAAGGAATGTAACTGAGGCTGAGAAACAAAGATTAGGTTTTAAATAATAGTTCATCACTAAAGATCTCCATTGAAGCACACAGATAAAGCATCCAGATTCCCAAATCAATTACTACCATTAATAATTAGTATGAATACTCAAAAAAAGGTAGGGATACACTGTGAACTCATGGTTTAGGATCTGTTGGAAATTTTCCTTTGAGGAAGGGAAAGCAATATGTTGCTTTGCACCTGCAAAAAGCAGGTGACTTTATCACAGAACTTGAAGTTGCCTCTTGCTGATGATGCTGAATATGCCAATTGTCACCAGCACCTTGAGACCTGAGGCAGTCACCTGAAACAGCTACACAGCAGAACGAGTCATCTTACAAACTAACTTGGAGAATATGACATTTTATGTGTCCATTCTGCCCTCTTATAATCTCTTTTCTGATACCAAGTGTGACCACCTCATCTAGCATTCCATGTCCTCTCATAACCTGTAGTTGAGACCTTTCAGTTCTGCTCTGGAGAAGGTCTGGGTAATGTGTAATGTGACTAAATTGCATATATACACCAGGCAGTGAAAAGACCAAATTTAATTCTAGACCAACATTTCTGGAGAAATTCTAGTCAAAGACAGCAATAATTTATATATTATAAATCTTTCCTAAGAACTCAAATTAATGCTCCAATGGGTGATTAAAATATTTTGTTACTTCTTTCTACAAAATACATCCTCTACTCAGCACAGGATATTAAAAAAAACTAAGAACATGGCAGCTTGTTCTCCCACAAACTCAACATTTTCCCAAACACAAACAGAGAAATGAAAGGCTACACGTAGCAGCACAGCCTAACAGTTCTTCTAATTATAGCCCCGTGGAACAGTTTTGAAAGAGGTGTTTAGAGGCATGAAAAAAAAAACAAACCTATGTGTATGTGTCATACTATGGCTTTAAAACTGGGCAAGCTATGTCACTGCAGCAGTACAAGACATTTGATGTGTTTTAATAGTGCTTTAAAATAAAGCTTGTATCCTGGACCAGGCAAGAAAGAGAAGAAAATAGCATATATCCATTGTTATCTAATTAAACATTCTTTGTTAATTAGCATTGAAATTATATTGAGTCTTCAAGTTATGGAACAATTAAGTGGCACATTTTGTGAGCACTGACAAAGAAAAAACCTCACTTTCATGGGAAAGCCAGCAGAAAGAAAATTCTGTTTTTATTGGGTACATTTTACCACTTACTGCTAAAAATAAAAGATGGGTTTGGCTAGAAAAACCTTTAAGAGTTGTTTTTACTCTGCAAAAATGGCAAAGTTATAAAATTTCTAAAAAAAATTATCACAGAACTGTTAAGATTCTATAGGCAAAAAATGCATTCAATTTGATAGTTAAACACACTCTGAATCTGTCATGTTAAAACATATTCATTCCTACTTTTAAAATCAGTATCCATGTAGAAGTGGACATGTTTTAGAACAGTAAAAAAAATAAAAGAATGTTGGTTTTGGTACTTGTTGAACAATAGCAAGGTCCTTTCATTTACAAATTTTGGATAATGAAAAACCACGTCAACATGTTCAACCCTTTGTCACCCTTGTGAACTCTACGTCTTTTTTGATATTTCTGGCTCAGAAATGACTAGCAATGGGGTAAAATCTTTTTGGCATCAGTGGGCCTAAAGAATACAATTGAAGTCAAACAGGTTTGACCAAGATAGAGATTTGTTCATTGTTGAAAGCTTGCAACACACGAATTTACAAACAGATATCACTCTAGAACTTGATCACAATCTCTTCATTATACATCTTCCTTTGGTGATTTGGCTGCTGCAAATTTCACTAATGTATTCAGTGACATAATTCATCTGCAAATGAGATGCCCTTTTCAATTACATTTCTGGGGAAGAAGATGCTTTCAAGCCGATTTTTTCACAGTACTTGGGGAAGAGTGGGAGTGGAAAGAATAAATTTTTGAAAAAGTGGAAGAGGTTTTCTGGGGAGTGGTTTTGGTTTACTTTTCCTGTGGGCTCATTTAATTTTGGCTTGCTAGGTTAATACTCTTCTGTCATATTATGCTCTTTTGGTAACAATTACAAAAACACTCAAGTAATAAACTGCCACACTGGTTATAGCTGTATAGGCAAAATTGACTGTGATTAAATCTAAATTAATAATTTCTACACAGATACTAGTATAGTGGAATTTTCCTGGAGGTGGGGGGAATCTTATGCATTGCCTCACCTGTCTCAAACAGAAAATTCATAACCTCTCCTAGAGAATGGGTTTTTTAAAGGCAGACTGAAATGCAAAGAATTAGTAAACTAACAGGTTTCTTTATGGCTTAATTAGAATATTGGATTATATATGACAGGTCAATTTTGGTTAATTTGGCAGCTCTGGACCATGAACCACAGGAGATTTCAAAGTAACATTCTATAACATCTCATAAATGCACAGAGGTCATGATGGACATCCACTTCAAATTCTTTATTGTCAGATGGCAGGAAAAAAACACAAGTGCACAGCTTCAGCCAGAGAGAAGCATGAGGGCAACCA
>VZZY01005794.1:3798-17515 GCA_013400335.1 Eurystomus gularis
TAATTTTTTTTTTTTTTTTTTTTTCTGTACACTCCTTTTACATTACCTTTGTAACTGAAGAGACGAATTACTATAGAGACATTGATCCTGCTTAATTTCCCTTCAGGTTCGACACAACACTTTGTTCTTTAAACAAATACCTCCTATGAGCTGAGGAACGGCACAAATGACATATTATACTGTCCTTGTTCTTACACTCACTGTAATGTTTTTCAGATCCTTGACCTTGAGATATCTCTATGGATAACACATTGCGTTATCGTTTTAAAATTTGAGCTCCTAAACCCATAAAAGGCTATCTGCTGTGGCATCATGATCTAGGAACAGGGAATATTCTCACAGTTGATAAGCAATTATATGTCTCATGCTAAACCTGTGCCCAAGCATTATCGCATTAAGGTATTTGGTTACTTACTTTTTTATTACTGTTGTTGTTGTTTTCTTTTCAGAAAGATAATCACCATACTTAAAATGCATAATTAAAAAATAATAATAATGCAGCTCTTCTGCCAGAACTTGACTGGCACAAGAACTGCTTTCTAATGTGAAGAAATTGTTATTAACACACTCATTATAGCCTCCACACACAATCATGAGAAAACTAAAATAAGATTTCTGATACTCAGTGATCTAGTTTTCCCCAGTCCTAAGGATTAATTAGTTTAAGAAACAATATTTGTATTAAATGGAGAAAACAAACCCCCAAAAAGACTGAGAAGCAAGGCAACATGCAATACCTAATTCATAAAAACTAACTGCAATATTTTTCAGTCTTCCTCTTTGGAGAAGCAACTACTAGGCTATTCTTTAGCTTTCTGTTTTTCCACCACATAGGAGGCCTATTGGGATCTTCTTGGAAGAATTCCATGGGAGACAGTAAAGGTCCGCGAGAGCTGATTGATATTTAAGGATCACTTCCTGCAAGCTCAAGAATAATACATTGTGATTTACAGAAAGGCAAGCAGAGGCATCAGGAATCATGTGCAGATCAAGAAGGAAGTCCCAACGAATGTTTAACATAAAAAGGAACAATATAAGAGGTGGAAATAGGGACAGGCCATCCAGGAGGAATGTAAGAGGCACTGGCCAATAATGCGGGGATGGGGTTAGGAAAGTCAGAGCCCAGGTGGAGTTAAATCTGTAACAGATGTGGAGAGTGACAAGCAAGATTTCTACAAGTATATCAGCAGCAACAATAAAACTAGGGAAAATGTAGATCTGCTGGGAATGGGGCAGGAGACCTGATGACAAAGGACATAGAAAAGACCAAGGTGCTCTGACTTTTCTGCCTCATCCTTTCCCGGCAAGATGGATGTTCAGGAATCTCAGGCCACTAAGAACAAAAGGAAAGTCTGGACTAAGGAAGCCTACCCTTGGTGGAGGTCATGAAAACAAATTGCACATACAGTAGTCCATAGTGTGTAACAGGACACACCAAGAGATGCTGAGGCAGCTCATTGATGTCATTGAGATGCCACTGTTGACCAAATTTGAAAGGCTGTGTCAGGCGGGAGGGATTTATGGAAGAAAGTAAATGTCAATCCTATCTTCAAACAGGGCAAGAAGAAGGATCCAAAGAAACGTAGGCCATTCGGCCTGCCTTCAGTCCATTGGAAGATATTAGAGTGACTAATTCTGGAAACCATTTCCAAACATGAAGGACAGAAAGGTGATTGGGAGTAGTCATCAAGGACATATCACAGGGAAATCATACCAACACTGAGGACAATGCCACTTAGAATGCTCATTCAGTAGATTTTCAAACAACATAGAGCTAGCAGGAGCAGACAATGCACTAGGCAGTTGTGCTGACATTCAGAGGGACCCTGACATGCTAGAGAAAAGGGCTGATGGGAGCCTTATGAAGTTTGGCAAATGCAGAGTCCTCCACCTGGGGATACCGACGCAGATTTCTTCATGCTATGGTTAGAATTGTAAGTGGTATAGAGACTTTTCTGGGGAATATGTAGTTTCATAAGGGCCTTGGACTTCTTCAGCATGAAATGAAGGAAACTAAGACTTCAGTTGCTAGAGCTGGTTTCCCAAACACCTGGGTCCTATTTATGAAACTAGCAGCTTTTAGATAGGATTACAAATGAAGTAAAGAGAGAAAGATTCACTGCTTCAGGGCTTTATGTAACAGAATTCTCCACATTGGTTGATTTGTACTAAATCTTGTAGCTTTATCATTGACTTTAAATTAGCCAGCTGTTGTTTCCTGTTGAACACTACCAAAAAGTGGCTGATTGCTTAGCAAAACCAGATTTTCTCTGAATAGATTTAAAGAGATGGAGACATTCACTTGCAAAGTCGGTTGTGTATTTGACAAGTAATTGGTAGAACTTATTAATTGAGCAATGTTATTTTTCCTATCGCAGGAAGAAACAATCTTCTCCTCTGTGTGGTTGTGCTGCAACTTTCTTCAACAATTTCTGTCACCCTAAACAGGGAGAGGATAAAGGAGGCACAGATTCTGTTTGCTCTGTCCAAAATCAGAAAGAAAAAACACTGAAGCACTTCATAGACTGTTTCAAGGGTTAACTTTCTGGTGTGTGCGTGTGTGTGTGTCCATAAATTATATAGCAGACAGGTTAGTAAGAGAGTCTGGAAATGTTACAGCTTTCAGTGAGATTTTAATGCCATTGTAACTGGTGGCAGAATTTCTGTTGGTTTCTGTGTTGCCATAATGTCATTCATGGACAGGAGAAAGAAAAAGCGCAAGTTTCCTTCTCGCTTGCTTATAAGGATCAATATGCAAAAAAGACATGTAAAGGCAGAAGAAGGTGATATCATAGTGGGGGTCTGCTACAGGCCACCTGAACAGGAAAATCAAGTGGATGAGTCCTTCTATAAACAGATAGAAGCAGCTTCGTGTTCACAATCCCTGGTCCTCATGGGAGATATCATCCACATTGATATTTGTTGGATGGACAGCACAGCAGGGCACCAGCAATCCAAGAGGTTCTGGAATGCATTGATGTCAATTTCCTTCTCCAAGCAGTAGAGGAACTAACAAGAAACTTGGAATGTCACTTTGTCTGGACACTTGGACATCATTTACCTGGGCTTGATCAAAGCGTTTGACACTGTCCTGCATGACATCCTGGTCTCTAAATTGGAAGGGCATGGATTTGATGTAGGGACCGCTCAGTGGATAAGGAATTGCTTGGATGGTTGCACTCATAGAATCGTACAATCATTTAAGTTGGAAAGGACCTTTAAATCATCTAGTCCAACCATACCAACTCTGCTGCTAAACCATGGCCCTCCTGTGGACCCACTATGTAACACGTTACTTCATTGTGGGATGTTTTTAGCTTTCTACCTTTATGAGATCTATGGCTTGCCAGACAAGCTGCAGTAGGTGACTTCATTACATACCTTTTTCATCTGGTAGATACTTTTTCTTCTGGGTACCCTGACATTCAGCTGGGCTGGAGCTTGTTTAGCCTCACTGTGCTACTTAGGACCCGCTGCTTCTTTCCCCCTTCTCGCTTTAATAGTCATATTTATTGTTATGTTTATATCTCATGAAGGCTTTTCATTCTCTTCAGAAGGAGGTTATACTACTTTTAGCACAGTGTATATCTGGTAGCTTGTCTAGACTGATGTTATGTGAAGTTTTCCCTTTACTGAGAGCTGTTCTACTTTTGCAAAGGCAGAGGCTGGCTTAGATGGAGAAGTGTGAGAAGCCTTCTTTGTCACCCTACTATTCTCTGATCTGGGATCTGTCTGGCTGGGGCACAGCTTTGTGGAAAGGAAACTGAGGGTCTTGGTGGACAAGCTCAGCATGAGTGAACAGTGTGCTGCAATGGCAAAGAAAGTCAACAGGATACTGGGGTGCATCTAGGGTATCACCAGCAGAGATAAAGAGTCATTATCCCACTGCTCAGTGCTTGTCAGGCCACACCAGGAATACTGTGTTCAGTTTTGGTCCCCACTCTACAAAAAAAAGATGTGGACAAGCTGGAGATGGTCCACAGAAGGGCCATGACGATGATTAAAGCACTGAGTAGCTGCCATATTAGGAAAGGCTGAGACAACTGTGTTTATTCAGCCTTGAGAAAAGAAGTCTTATGGAAGACCTTATCACCATGTTCATGTGTTTAAAGGGTGGCTACAAAGAAGATGGAGACTCCCTTTTTACAAGGAGTCACATGGAAAAGAGGAGGGGCAATGGGTACAAGTTGCTCCTGGGGATATTCCAATTGGATACAAGAGGAAAATTTTTCACAATGAGAACAATCAGCCATTGGAATAATCTCCCCGGGGAAGTTGTGGATTCCCCAACATTGGACACTTTTTAAGATTCAGCTGGACAGGGTGCTGGGCCATCCTGTCTACACCATGCTTTTGTCAAGAAAGGTTGGACAAGATGATCCTTGAGGTCTCTTCCAACCTGGTATTCTATCATAATGGAAAACATCTGGTTAGGTCACAGCCCATATACTACTCTAGCATACAGTGCATATCAGGTCAATGAGGAAACCAAACACACCATGCCTCTATAGAGAGCCAATAGAGAGACAAGAAAGTACTTTTTTAAGGAAAAGATTATGATGCTTGTACTTAGGAAGGGTGGATCAGATGGTTGAAAGTGTGATCACTCTTTGGCCGGTTGCTGGTTTCTAGAGGAAGTCCACGCGTCCTTGAAAACATGGCAGCTGTGCTGCAGGCTCTGGAAAGAGAAACAATTTAAACTGCAAAGGGAAATTGTAAAAGTAAGAGAACGAGTTTTCAGCACAGAAAGTGAAAAAAAAAAAACAACCCAAATAGGATCACATAAAGAAGGACTAAATCCCATACAAAATCTCATACAATTCCTGAACCATTTTTGTCCAGCCTACTCTTAAAAATCTCTAACAATGGTGTTTGCACAAGAGTATTCCAGCACTTCACCATCTCCACCCTTCACTAGTTTTCTAATGTTCAGTGTTTGTCCTCCTATTCAGAGAAAACATGGCCAAGAGTTACGACCTTTATATTTTCTCTTATATTCCAGAGGTGGTTATGTCTACTATCAGTCTTTGTTACTCTAAACTAATCAGTCATGATTTCTTCAATCTCCTCACAGTTCATATCCTCAATTATTCTCTCTGATTATTCTTGTTGCTCACCAGAGACGATTTTCCAACACTCTAATAACCTTCCTGAAGTGTTTTGCACAAAGTAGGACACATAAATGAAGACTCACCACTTGAATTTTATTTTACAGATAGATGTTGTCCCATACAAACCAGTAGTGCTAAGTTCAGTTACGCACACATTTGTGTCTAGAACCAGGCTGACTAATCTAACATAGTCATGAAGAGACCTCATAATGTCAAATTGAAACACCCAGCACTACTCTAAGAACAAGTCTTTGCCTCTTGAACTAACATAGTTCTATTAAAACAGTTTATTCAGTGAAACAGCTTTGATTTATAGCAGTTGAAGAGCTTGCTCACAACTTTTTTGGCATTATTAATCCTTACAATGGCCTGGGAAATGTAGATAGACCACCTGAACTAAATTCTAGAAGAAAGAAATTTGGTAGGAGTGTTCAAAATTACAGGGATTCTACCTTTATTATGGCAGTGTCTTTGAAGTATTTGAAGAAATGCCTCATGTCAGAAATTCTGTTATGAACTCCAGTTTCTGGGTTTAATACCATGGCTGTTTCAAATTTCCTTGGTTTGAAACCTGTACTATACGTGTCAGTCCATATGCAAGTTTTTTTATTGTAAAAAAAAGTTTAAATCACTCTTTGAAGAGTGCAGGGCACTCTTTTTGTTTACTTAAAATGGGTTTCAGAGTTTCTTCTTGTCATATCCTAGATCAATAATAGTCTTCTGCTGTTAGGTAAGCCATAGAGGAAGTGAGCCCTTAATCCCTTTCAAGTCCTTACATTTTCTTCCAGTTAAGTGACACTGCAAAAAATACAAAGGGCAGTAATGTGTATGACAGTGTTCAGAGAGTTAATAACTACCTCAGTTTTGTACATCACTACTGCAGTATCTGAGCAGCACAGTCTGTAACATCTTCAGATCCTTTCAGAACCTTTGATGCTTGGAGATCTTCAAGAATGTACAGGGAGTTGTCCAGTGCATTCTTCATCACATAGCAGCAATTTGGAGATGCCTTTGACACGTGGCTACATCCAGCCTAAGGCATCCAAACCTATATTTATAGGGCCTACAAGAAAGCTCGGGAAGAACTTTTTACAAGGGCTTGTAGTGGTTGGATGAGAGGTAACGGCTTCAAACTGGAAGAAGGTAGATTTAGATTAGAAATTAGGAAGAAGTTCTTCACTATTGAGAGTGGTAAGATACTGGAACAGGTTGCTTAGGGAGGTTGTAGATGCTCCATCACTAGATGTGTCCAAAACCAGGTTGGATGGGGCTTTGAGCAACCTAGTCTAGTGGGGGGCATCCATGTCCATGGCAGGGGGGTTTGAACTAGATGATATTTAAGGTGCCTTCCAACCCAAACCATTCTATGATTTTATATTTCTCTAATATTGGAACCAGGAAGTAAAGCATGATTGTTGGACCAAGAGATGTAGACTGACATATGTTTATACATGTCCTGAATATCCCTACCAAGAAAACTGATTAGTTCGCTCTACTTCAACTATTGTATACACAGTATAAGTGATAAGTAGAGCCGGTTTATTGGGTGAAGTGGGTTCCTTTTGGGATTAAGTTCTTTTTGTTGTCACTGCAAACTTATGTCACCCTAGTATAGTTGGAAGAAGCAATGGGGTTTTACACAAGATAGATAGCTGCCCTCAAACATTGTAATTTACCAGTATTTATTATTTATGACTATCTGTATTTATTATTTATCTCTTTAGTCAAATATTCCCTGTGCATTTTCTCAGAAAAGGCCACAGTACTTGATCTCTGCCCCCAGAAACTTACAAACTGGTTTGTAATTACTAAGAAATGGCTAAGTCTGGCAATTACTAGTTTTATGAAACAGGCACTGTGTGGTCCCCAAAGAGCTTCACAAAGGGAGCCAAAAGAGATTGGAATATAACCAATCCTGAACTATCAAGTATTTAATTCCTGAAGTGAAGTTGTGTGTGCATGCGTTTGTGTGTTGCAAAAACATTTCTCTATACATTTTTTAAAAAAGATTTCTCTATACATTTGACAATTATCTCTTTTATGCTTTTTTTTTTTCCAACTAGAGCGTATCCTGTCATTTGGAAAAGCTAAGCACACTGTGATTGCTAGCATACCCCTCAGCAATCTCACTTATTTTAAGCTTCACTAAACAAAATGAGAGAAGCAGAGAAGTGTTTGGCCCGAAACACGTCACGGTGATCCCCTCACTAAAGATCTGTGTTAATTGTCACTAAAGTTCACAGGTTTGCAAAGGTCACTTGAGATACTCATAGCATTTCCCAAACTATATTACAGGGTAAAAAATAAAGCAGGATTCAGCTTTCGAAAATCAGCCTAGCCCTTTTCAGGAGGTTCTGGCTAAAGGGATACAAAATCTATGGTCACATCTCAATCTTCATTATGTCATCTGCTTGTAATAGAAGCAAACATACATGGGTTTAAAAATGTTTATTTTTGTAACAGAGGGAAAATTCACATTCCCAATCTATGGGCTAAACCTTCAAGCAAATAGAGGAACATGCTAAAGTATGAGAATAAAAACAGCAATATAGTTAATCACAAGTGGTCTGAATTTACTAAGTTATTTTTTATGACAATTGATAGCTCTGTAAAGATTGGATCTCATTGCATTTCCACTGTTTGGATGTATAAGTATAAAAGACTACCCATTGCCACATATAATGTCATTAGAGAAGACTAAGAAAATGATAATTTATTTGAACCTGTATTTACTTTAAGGTAGGATGACTTACACCACAAACAACTTTGTATTTATTGATCAACTTTCTTCTGACTGAAAAAGAAGTCAAGAGGGACTTGCAGACTACTGCACTGTAGATGTCCACATTTAGCCAGTCAAATGTATCATATTTTAGGAATTTATACATCAAACTTCTGGATATGAGAAAGAATATTCTTTTGTCAAAAGGTAGGAGCCCAAAACACAAACTCTGAGGTCAAAGAAAGGAAGAATATGTCCATGAGTATGGTGTTGTGAGAGTATAGCTTGTTATTATTTTTAATTCTCAGTCCCATTTCCTTCAAATGTCAGTTGAATTTCAGTGACTCTCAAAAGTGTCTAGGCATCTACTTTCCTACGCAAGCACGTAATTCCCTGTTAGTGTTGTGAGTAAAGAAACCTGATGTACAGTACGGCATTTCATGCCTAAATGCTGTTCAATCTATTTATCTGTGATGACCTGTTCTTTACAGAGGCTGTTCCTTTCCTTGAAAGTATTCATTCCCCTTTTTCTTTGCAGTTTCCCAGTGAAAGACAAAACACATGCATTAAACACAAGATTAATGGAATCCTTTGAGTAGCTTGATAAGATATGGATAAAAGATAGGACACCTCCTGAACAGAGTTTGAGTGGAGGCTTCGCCACGCACCTCTGTGAATTATTGTTTGATTAAAGATTGATCTCTTTCAGAAGATAAAAAGGAAAGCACTTATAGTACAGTGCCCTTGTGCGTACAAAGCCTTGAAGAAGGCAGAGAGGTGTCGTCAGATGTTTATATCCTGTTTCTGCAAAAATTCACATACAAATGGACAGGAGTCTTATTGTGCATGATTCACAAACACACAGCTTCCCTCTTGCAAATCAGAGCAGTCAGGCAGATGCTAACACAGGGTAACCAGAGTCTCTTACGTGTGAGGATGAGAGTGGAGTGATGCAGCTGTAAAAGTCCAAAAGCAGAGCGTCACTGAGTGTGGAAACTGGGCGCATTTTCTATATTTAAAAGTCAGAGTATTTACCCTGTAACAAAGACATTTACTGTATTCATTAGTGAGTTTGTGATGTAGTTACCAGAGAAATACAGAGAGGCACTATAGGAACCTGAGTTATGTGCATATGGATACACTTATATAAAATTTGTCAACACATATAGAGATACACTGTGCTCATTTTCTCAAATACTGTTTTTCAGACCACACAGTTGACCTCTTGATTAGCAAAACTGATAACAGTTCCTCTTCCATATACTTTCTAGAGGCTACCTCTAACTAGGATTGCATTTTAAGTAATAAACAGTAAGTTTGCACTCTACTAGCTGAAGCACGTTAATTTTTACACAATCTATTTTAAGCAAGTGGATATATGTAATTCACACTTTTTTTTTAATGGTTCAGGATTTTATCTAAGAAGTGTTATGCAAAGATTGCTCTGTGACAAATCATCTGTGTTTATGGTATGCAATAGTGTGAGTGTTGTTAGTTGTAATTATACACCTTTGAAAGAGTAAATTGTGAAAGGTAAAATTTAGCACATTATAATAAATGGGTTTTAATGCCTGATCTAGTTGCATATGGCTAGAAATCTAAATTTATACACTATTCTTTTAACAAATAACTTTTTGGAATAGAGAGCAGGGAAATGGTGGGTTGATAAAAGTTATGTCTGCTGTTAAAAATAGTTTAATGTACTTACTTTTTCTGTAATTGCACAGACCTCATAAATTTTCCATTGTGACAAATGATACTGCTACTGAGAGACAAATTTTGATTATATTGGTTAACTTTTCCAAAACACTATGGGCCATATATACCATTACACTGAATTGTAATTTACACTGCGAGTAAGTTCTTTGATTTTATTGTGAGGGCTCAAAAACTAAGGTAATATGCTGTGTGAGTTGCACTCCACTGTTAGTTCATTACTTAGCTGTTCCTATAATCTAAGAGTATGACTTTTGCTCCAGGCTGGGTATATGTAGCAGCTTAAAATCATAAACAGCTATTGAGCATTTGAAGGAGTTTCTTATACTTCCAGGATATGATCCTAAAATGAAAAGGGAAAGGGAAAGAAAATAAGGTTGACCAGCACAGCAGTAATCTCATTTATCATCATAAGAGTTTTTGCATTCCATACCTTAAGGAAAGTTCAAAACTTATCTTTGCTCTAGTTTTTGACAAGAATAACCAGATAGTAAATTATGCTTTGAGTATCATTATGCTTTTGTTCTCATTGCAGACCAGGTCTGCAGCAGAAGCAACTTTGAAGTCACAAGCAGTTCTGGAAACTCATGAGTAAAACTGTCCTTTTACGAATAGCTAAGCGTTTGGCTTAGGCCCAGCAGTACTTACAGGCTGATGCAAAGATGAATGAGATAGGTTTTGCACCAAGTTTCTGTTCACTGGCTGTCCCAGGTTCATTAAAGTCTTCAAGAGAAGAAAAATGTGATTGAAACTCAGGTAGATTCTCAAAACATTTTTTCTTTTTTTACATGCTAAAACTTCTTTTTCTTTAAAAACTGCCTTCTACTCTTACCCACCCAAATCTGAAATGTTAAGGATTATTTACCCCATGGTATTTTCTGTTAGGAAAAAAACCCATACTTTTATAGTCATGTATCTTATTTTCTTTGTTTTTACCAAAACCTTTAACAAATACATTTCTTGGAGTTTAAAAACTTTACATTATCCTCTGCAAATATCTTCTTCATATCTGTCAGACTGTACCTGTGCCATTTTAAAGTGCCCATTGGGAGAAAGGTGTAGATATCTTGGTAACATATTATTTTGTAAGAACAGCAGTGAAGGTTGTAAAGGTTTCGCCGTAAAAGCAAGTGAAAGGAACATATCAAAGTACTGATGTGATTAACCAGCATAGCATGTTTTAATGATTTTGTGAGAAAATGCTAATCTATTTGCATTTCATATCAAGAACTAACAATGGGTATGTTGCATATTAACATGAGTTACTGTGGGTGGAATTAGTGTGCAACATATTCTATTGAATGTATATACATGCATTTCAAATAATTGCAAGACCATCAAATAATCTGAATATTCTTATAGCACCTCCATAAAATGAGTATATAACACAAAACTGTAAAGCTTGGCTACAAAGTGTTCTGTTTCCAAAAACTTCAATTCAACAATATGCTTTTCTTTAAATACACTTTACTGAAGACTTAGTGCGTTTGTCCCAGATAGTCCTAATGGAGCCAAAGAAAGAAAATGCAGATCACAGTATTTCAGAACTAATAACAGCTGATGGGAACTTTATCCTAAAGCCTAAGCTTTAAATCCTGGTTCCACTGAAGCTAATAGCAAAATTCCTATTGACATCAGGAAAGCTGGAACTTCAACCTTAATATGTGTTTTCCCTGGAATAAAAAGACATTTTGATACCTATTTCTTAGGCTTCCATGTAATTGAGGTATAATCATTCAGAGGTCTGAAAGATTTGATTTGACTATTAGTTCTCTGTTTCCAGTAATGGGTCTCCAAAACATGCATTATGTTCAGGACATGTTACAAGAAATTTTCATGGGCTTCATGGTATATCCTCTGGACAAATACACACTGGCTTCCCACAGGAGTCCATTTTAGACTAATTTTAGAGAGAACCAGAGGGAGAGGTTCTCAAGGATAATCTCAAGGATAATCTCAAGGATAGTCTAAAATTCAAAGTGTGCTCAAGAATGTATTTCCCTAAGTAGTTCCTATAGTACTGTGTCTGACTAGTCTTATATGTCCCCTTTCCTGTTGCACAGATACTAGTCCTTTTACTATTTGCAATAGAAAAAGGAGCAAATAATCATACTCAAATACTGTCATATGAATGTCTTCCATGATACCAAGCAAGCACTGAAGAAAGTGACTTAATGCAAGCTAGCAAATCTTATATACCTTCATGGAATGAGAAGACTAAAAGACTTTACCATATCATATGGAAAATTCCATCTCCTAACAATTTAAAAATGTCTTAAATATCAGCTTTCACTAAAAAAATACTTTTCCTACTGTTGTGCTAAGTATAACCAATGCAGCAACAGCTGCTGCTGATGTGACAAACAAGAACTGTAGCTCACAGAGATGTGAAGTATTCTAATTACTATTAATAGTTAACATCTCTACTATATGCTGCCCAAGAGTTACTACCCACAGAATTTTCTCTGGGGATTAAGAAAATTGGGCTGCCATTGCTAAAGAGACATGAATTTTGTGGGGTTGTCCTGAGGGTAGATCAAGGGAAAATTCTCTCAGATATTTCCCAGCTGACTTAGAGATGGCACAGAAAAATTAGCAGAGAGGAATTTGCATAGAGATACGTTGCATCAGCATGGATGTTGTCATTAAAAAAGCCCATGGCTGAAAATGGCACACACCCTGGTTTATGATGAGTAATATACGTTCAAAATGCATGTTAACAGAGGTCAACAGCTGATCATTCTTAAGTGTTGCTCATTAACTTGCAGTCATGAATTGAAATGCTTAAACTATATCTTTTCCCTGTTCTTGAATAATCACTTTTTCTAATAAATGACTGTGATGAACTGTGCTGACACTGTATACAACCACTTTGTCTATCTGTTTTTTGATAGCTGCAGCTACAAATGATGGTGAAAAGTAAGGGAGGCAGATGTAGACAGTATAATACAGGTGATGAGCAAGCTGGCAAGTAAGATCAGATTTGAGGATGAGATGAAAAGACTGGGATGTATACAGCTTGTGCCTGGGACAATCCAGATATTTTTATTTGCTACTGAGAAAAATTAAGCTGAGAAAAGCAGGTTCATATTGCAGAGCTGGCATTACTAAAAGCAAACAGTGTGTTGCTGGGAGGCTTTTACTTTTTTTTTCCCTCGAAGCTTTGTAAGATGCTAGAAAACTTGGTGAAAACTAACAGATAAGCTTCTCCTGCAAGTCACAGGATATCCTGCCCTCCCTGTAAAGATAGCATGTAAATACAGATACTAAGATGTCTGAGACATTTTTAAAGTTGGTAATTATTCCACTTTTTCGTCTCATCCACACCATTTTCAAGTTGTTGTGTATCTCCTGAGCTGTATCATGACATTTCCCTAAAAAGCAAAATGAAACAAAACAAAAAACATCCAAACCCAATCAAACAAACAATGAAATGTGAAAATTAAAATTAGAAATTAAGTGCAATAAGTCATGCTATTACCTGGTAATCTCAGGGAAGAGAGAAGAGGAAAGAAAAATGTCCTGTGTCTTGAGAAACCAGTTCACTCTGGCACTTCCCTGATTCACTTTGAATTAAAAAGCAGGTTCTGTCAATAACTGAATGTTGCAAAAGTTGTCTGAGTTTTGACAACATGCTCCAAAGTGTTGGTGGATTCCTGGTAGACATCCAAATAAGTACACGAGATAAAACTGTCCTCAGCTAGTTTGACTTCATGTCATCTAGTATGTTTTCAATAGAAATTGTGATCTTTTCTAGTGTAGGTACTTCTGTGAACAGCCATCTTTAGACTCTTATGTGGGACTGGCATTCACATGGTTGGCCAAAGCTCCAGTATAAACACATTTATACTCTGTGTTTTTCTTACCTTAAATCCTGAGTAAAATTCTTATGAATGTCTTCAAACAGACGATATCACTTGCCTTGCTTTTTTTTTAATATTAGGAATGAATGAGGTTCTATTTTCCCCTTCATCTCCTAGTCTCATTTTGTTTTATAATGTTTTATAACTTAAAAGGAAATATGGAGTAATGGAATAGAAAGTCATACATAAAGATTATAAAGATCAGCTACCTCAGTTTGAGAATAAGAAAAATAAAACACTTGATGGTTACAAGTCAAAAGTTATTTAGGACATTATGATCAAATATATATATATATTTAAATACA
>VZZY01005796.1:244-18733 GCA_013400335.1 Eurystomus gularis
AGTGTATTGTTCTATGATTAGAAATAATTTACCCCTAAATTTCACACGTAAGAATACTGTATTTGACAACTTTTGTATCAGAGTTGTTATCCAAGATCAACCAAGCCACAACTTTATAGCCTAAAAGATTTTCTCCTACAAAGGCCACTAGATAAACAAGTTGTCAATATGTACCACAGTTTACCAGGAAGACTGTCAGGGGAAAACTCAGTGACTTACAGGAAAAGGCTCCTTCCAGCTAGCACCAACAATAGACGGCCTTATAATGGCTGTGTTTAATTTTGCACCTTCTTGTTGTACTACATATTCAGCTAAGGCTTTTGTATATATGTAAGTATTAGGTCTGTCACCCAGCAGTTTAGGGGTAATATCTTTCACTAGGCCATCATCCATCCACCTAAAGAAACAAAGTAAGAGGCAAGTGTAAGTTACTGCATGCTGCTTCACCGGGGAAGGGCAGGCAAAAGCAATATGTAAAAATAACTAGATAAACATATTTTGCAAAGGAGAATTAAAATCCAACCTCTTCTTGAAAACATCACCTAAGGGAAAAAACCACACTCAAAAAAACCACACCAAAAACCACCAAAGCATTAGCATTCTCCTTGAAGCTGCATAAGCAAAGAGAAACAAGAAATTCCATTAGGAAATTTAGGCAACAACTAAAAACTCAACTCTATATTTCATTTCATGTTCCTGCAATAACCCAGTATCTAATGCTAAACTAGTACACTCAAAATCTTAGCTTGTTTTTCAGAATTCAACACCAACTCCTGCTGAAGTTAGCATGTCACATACTTCTTTCTAAACAGTTAGAAGTTGTAGAATGTTTCCATAGGCATTTGCATATCAAAACACTAGATGTCTGCTCACAGCTTATTGTGCTTAACTTTAAAAAACCACCCAGCCTCCTAAAATACCATTCATCAAAATGTAAGAGTTAAGATGTTTTGTTTATTCAAACTGAGAGATAATCCCAGAGGCCAGAAAAAGAAAGTTTAATAGAGCCAGCCTATTACTCATTTTGATTATACACTACAATTTCAATCAAGGCAGCAACTGCATAGGTAGAACCCTTCTCAAAAAGGATCTTCAGAAAGAATGTTGTATTTGAGATCCTACAGCTGCAGCATAGTTAGGCTGGTGTAATGACATCACTACCAGTGTACAGAAGACTGTTTATACTGACTTCATACTCCTTTTGTTTCAAATTACACCATGAAACCTGAGCATTTGAGAGTAAGTGCCAAGATCAAAAGCAAAATATTTCACCAGAACACGTGTACGGTTGCAAAAGTGTTTTGGAACTATTTTATATGGTACACTGTAGAAAGTAAGTACTTTTAATTCAATAAATATATTTTCTTAATGTTATCATGACTAGTTTTTCTTATTTAAAAGCAAGTGCGATACAGACTGAAATGAGAAAAAGTTTCAGTAAGAGAAGGGTAGCATGCTCAGTGTCCACTGAAAAAAGCATACAGCTATTTACCTTTCTGTTCAAGTGATTAATTTAATACCCACCAACTATAGAGCAAGTAGTACATTCCTTCACAATAATCCCAAGTTCTCAAACATGAACTGCAGACACAGCAAGTTAGTCTTTGGGACACAGACACCACTCCTCAGGTAGCATTAAGCTATCTGGAAAAGTGATGCCACTACAACTGAATCCCAGCTGCATTACAAGCACCACCTCCACCTGTGTGGTGTTAAGCAATCATACACCACTTCTGAAGAATGCTGGGTCACCATGTTTCTCTCCATAATTCAGTTAAGTCTTGCAATTTCATCTTGCTTCCCAATTCATTCAGCAGTTCCTATTAAAAATTATAATGTCCTTCAGTCACAGCACACAAGCACAGAGATGTGCCTCCTGAACTATTGCTGCTTTGGTGTTCTCCACTTCAAAAGAGGACTTGGATGTCACTTGCTTCAGTCACCTAACATCTTAGCCACAGAAATGGAATTTAGCCAGTACTGTCATTCACTAACGCTCTGTTGTAATCAAAGCCGATGTGCATCAGGCTTCCTGCATGATATGAACTGTAGTGAAAAGTGGCACAGAAAAGCCCAGAAGGGGACACAAATCTGTTTGTGTCTTAGTCAGCTGTTGGCTGGACAGATCACTCTTGTGAAAGTGTATAAAAGCTTTCTCTCGTTGCCATGATGTCTAAACTACAGACAGATGCCCAAGCCCAAAACAAGCAGTTTATTTATCCTGCCTGTGAATAGAAAAATATGACTATTTCAGAATATCTCATTTGAGAGCATCAACGTTATAAAAATACATCATTATTATAAAAGCTTTTCTCAATGTGCACTCTAGGGAGTAGTTCATTTGCTTTTAATATTAGTGCTCTTCTATCTAATAAGAAGTTAAAGAAGATGTTCTTTAGTTTTTAGTTTCATAGCTCTCTTACGAGTGGTGATATTTTGTATGACAGGGAAGTAGTAAAAGATTGATTTAGAGTTGAGATTATTACATCCCACTTGACTTATCTCATATTTGCCACCTGTTCCAGTTTGACAGACCCTAAATAAATCTCAGGATAGCTAATATACACAGAAAAATATATGAGTAATTTTCCCCCAGTAATGCTTAACTCAAGACTGCATTCTACTCTACAGCTACCTCTAGAGTTGAGTTTCTGAACAGTTAAATAATATTTCAGTATCTCATTCTGATCTTGCAATGGCTTTTAGGTGACTGTAGTGGAGGCTGCTGTTAAGGGGGACCGTCTTAGTTTCATCCCTTTCCTTCCCAAGGCTGGTGCTAGCACACTTGTAACAGCATGGCTTTTTGGTTTTTAATAGCTCCCTATTCAGCCCATCACACAGCTGAGAAATGCTACTCTCAACATACAGGAGGCATCATGAGTAGACGTAAGCATCCCTCTCCTTCAGTACCACTCTACACCTAGCTCAGCTGAAAGGGGCCATAAAACCTTATCTCCTTTGCAGAAGAGGGAAATGTCAGCCAAGCTGTCAGACTTACAGGACAGCATACGCTAGTTTCTTTATCTTTCAGATTCCTAACCATTTTTTGGTACTTAGTAATCTGTAACCACTTGCTTCCTAGTAATAAAGTAGCTTCAAAAAACATAACACATACTCAAGAGAATCTATCAGTTTCCTGGGATCAACAGGAGGTGGATAAACTACTTCCTCAATCTGTTTTTGATTGCAATACGCAAAGGCAGTAGAAACATGTGTGAACACTTCCAGATTCTTCATTCGCTGTGCCAGGAAGAGGAGCTGTTGTGTGGCAGCCACGTTTAACTGAACAGCATCTCTGTTGATTAAAGAGAAATTTGATTAGCAGAAAGCAAGACAAAAACAAGCGAAAAGTAGTAACTAGTCAATTCACTCCTAAATGTTTCAGTGACGGGTATATAAAATATTCCTAAATTATCCGTCCTCCCCAAAGAGAGGCATGGACAGTATCCTGACTTTCTGCTTAGAAAAATATGTCATAGATGTAATCAAGAACATCTCTCAACATTCAGGGTATTTTTCCCCAAGTTTTACCCTGTTCTTACTGGCATCCTCATGCTCCACTACTAGGGTGGGAAAATCAGCACATTTGATCTCCTCAAGCTGAATAATTTTTTTAAAAAATGTGATGGAAATAGTGCAACAACACCTAGCTGTCACATGAGATACATCTCTGAATTTCCTAGTTCAAGTTGATTTAGGTCAACTCGGAATGCTTCAAGGGCTGGTAAGCTGAACACTGGTGTCTTCTTGTAGACTAGGAGAAGGCTCAATAGCACAACAAGATTACAGGAAGGAAGAGAAAAAGAGGAAAACCACCAAGAACCACTGCATTCACCCTCCAACTTCATAACTTCGCATTAAAATAGAGTCCTTAAGGACACTGTAGGAGAGTAGGTATATCTCCACAATTCCCACCAGAACACAACTTACTGACTAACCTCTATGATTATTTTATAAGATTCAGAAATTCCGTCCAGCCTTTGAAACTTATTATAGGTACTAGTTTTCTTGTACACATTGTAATAATCAACTTAGGTTTCAAGAATATAACTAAGTAAAGCTTTACCAAAATCTTTGCAATAAAGTGTTATATTAAAAAATTATCTTGTTTGTCCCCCAAAAAGCATGAGTTTAGCACTGCTTTATCACACATTATTATGGAAGCATTAGGGGGACAGGAGAGGGGGATCACTATCCCAAAGCAAATGAAAACCCAACAGCTTAAAATAAGTTTGGGTGAAAAGTTACCTTAAGGGGCATCATGAAATACACCAAGCACAAAAATATCCAAGTATACGAAGTGGCCTGACAGTCTGATCATTTGCAGGATTGTGCAAACATCTGATTTACCCCCTCCCTTTGAGTACTATTGGTTTACCAGGCCAGAGTATACAGAATTTGAGACTCACCTTAGTGTTTCATTGAATCTGACTGTAGCAGCACAATGAAATATAATATTAATGCATTCTATAAGTAGTTCCTTCATTGGTTCACTGAGGTCCAGTTCAGGCTGTGTAAGGTCACTCAAAACTACTATTATTTTTGCTTTGAAGTCTGGTTGCTCTTCTCTCAACCTGTCAAAGAGCTGTCAAAAAAACAGTACCAAAAATTCTAGCTAATAGCCAGTGAAGAAAAGAGATATATCTTTCATTTAAAGGAAGAAAACTCCCATATTTTCTGCCTACGCAGAGTTACACCTCCTTATTTCTCAAGGCCATCAGTAAGTTTAAAAAGCATGTTAGAAATACTACATGTTATTGACTCCCCATGAACATATTCAGGGGTGAAGTTGTGCACACTACTATCCCACAGAGTGAAAGCAGTATTGCATGTGTTGTATAGAAGGTACTAAGACTTCAGTTTGCACTTTAATACTCATGCCTATCCTTAAAACCAGATCTCTATCAGCATCAGAAGAAAGAAGGAATGGTATTTATTAGACACGAAGACTCAACAAAATATTAAGTAGCAGTCTAAATACTGTAATCTCTCTTTCAACAGAAGGGAAAAAGCCTGTCCACTTCCTAACTCTAATAATAACTATTCAAATTCTTATAGACTTACACCATACCTACTCCTGCTGACACAAGAAGAGTATTTGGGCACAAAATTAAAAGTCTTTTACCACACAAGTTTCCCTAAAGCTATATACTGAGGCGTAAGTCTTACTGAAGTTTAAGTTAGCCCACACTACTGCTATTCTCCTCCCTGCTCAAATATTCCCCACTTTTCATTTGGTTAGTAGCAAATCCAAAAGGGGATTGAAAACTTTTCCCTTCTCATCTCAGAGTTTAGTGTGGAGAACTTTTCATTGTTTCAGGGACTGACAAACTGAGTGTCTTAGAGAATCTGCAACTTGATTTTAAGACAGAACTCCACTGTAACTCATTCTGTTGCATTCACGGGATTGCAAGCAGATGTTTTTGAGCAATGAGCCACAATGTGGACATGGTTACAGAAAATAATTTACTGGGGGCACAGCCACCTTCATGTCTGCTGTAATGTTAACTAGTCAGCCATAGAAATTCATTGCCTTAAAGCAACCTACCGCTCCCAGCCTAAATGCATTCATACTTTCTTACAGATTCCCTTTAAGCATCTTCTGTGCACATACTTTGTAGAGGCTACGTTGCATCTCAACATAGTTCTTAAGCCTGAAAAATTAAACTGCCATGTCCTGTAAGAAAAAGTCCTGGACAGAAGTACACAAACCCTGCTTTAATGAAGTTCATGCTAGAAATCCCTCCCGTTCCTGTTCATCCTTCTCATCATAAACAGGATACTTTGTAGTAGAGAGGCAGGCAACATGGATGGATGGTTCTGCATGTGGTAAGAATGCCTAATCTAGCTCACCGGAATATTAAGGTAACAAGTCTTTTCAGGAGGAAAGTATCCCACCCAGCATGCACAGAAAGTCATTTAGATAGCCATTTTGGTAATTCCACAGCACAGCGTTTCAGTACCTTTCTTGTATTGTCACAGGCTTGTAGTAATTTGTATGACTAACAATTCCTAACAGAATCTATTAAGACAAACATTTCTGTTCTGTTTACAAACATAAGCTATTTAACCTGTTGAGATTACACTCCTGCTTACTGGTAGAGCATTCAAGAAAAAGACATTACTAAGCCTCATCTTACAGAAAAGAAAATAAGGCACAAAGAAAAAGTGACTTGCTGTAGATCTAAAGAAGGGTCTCAGTCCCATCTTACAACTGCCAGCCCACACTGCCTCTTGCACTTGATCACCATTGTGTGGCCTGGGATAACAGTCTCCAGGGATGTTCACATAGCTCTCCATTGTTTATGTGTAGTTTATCTGGACTGCAGATAAACCACATGTATTAGGATGCTTCTGAGGTGGCTCTACGCAGACTCAGGCTGGGACAGGCAAAGCTTTCCATGTACCACAGAGTACATGGTTGGAGGCCCCAGATAAAGCTGGTGAGGGCCATTAAGGCCCTGAAGTTTTAACTCAGGTACTTTACTTCTCAATCCTGCATTACAGCTGAACATCCTTCTGAATTAAATGCAGGGTAGTTTTCCATTACTGGCTTTGCCACAGACTAACAGCATGAAAATCAGCTATAGAAGCATTGCCACATCTTGGATTTTATCTTTCTGTTAGAACAACAAAACATTTAACAACAATATTTTGCTTTAGACAAACCAAAGTTGTTCTCAAAATCAAATAGGAACATTATAAAGAAGGACAAAAACTGTACTTTGTGAAAATATGACACGTACCTTGCAGCTGGTAATTTCTTCTATTCGTGCTTCAGGTGTCTGCCCTGCTTTTTTTCTTACCAATACATACACCGCTTTCACTTCAGGACAAGATCTGAGCAGCTTTTCCAGAAGCACTTTTCCCAAGAAGCCTGTAACTCCTGTTAGGAGGACGTTCTTTCCTTCATAGTATTCCGGGATGGAAACCATTGTGACCTTAACAAAAGTTGAAAAAAGTATACTAAAGAACTTCCAGGAGTTTAGATTGGCAGAAGACACAAATAAATGGTATGGATGCAAATATTCAATCTCATACCTGAAACAAACGATTAAGAACTTTTCTTACCTATAATCATTACTTAAATAGGTCTTTTTTCACCGCATTCCAAAAGAGTCCCACAAGGTCACTACAGTCACCCTAGATCTTCTTGTAAACTACTCCTGTTAACAGTGACTTTGGGAACTGGACTCAACTTCAGCCTATTTTTACCTCTGTGTGCATGGTTCTTTACCACTCTAAGTGGCTGTTCCATGTAAACTAAAGGTCACATCATTAAAATATAATCACAAGTAGATACTTCAAATATGCTGACAGAATTCAGGGAGCCAGACATCTGCCAATTACCGGCCCTGGTATTCTGCCTGTGTCAGCAAAGTCTCCTGTCAGTGTTAGGCTGAGCCTTCCTACAAATTATGCTAGGCCAGAGAGAAGGTATATTTAGCTGCTTGGTATGAGACCTGCTCATTTTATATCGATTACAATAAAAACCACATACAGTTCCACAGATGATACAGGTTTCCAACCTTTTTCATCAATTAAATCTGTTTGGTGTTTTCCCTCAAACAAGTGATTAGCATTCTTGCACAAACTAAATGTTTGAGATAGCCACAAATACACTTCCTAATAAAATGAAGGGCAAGGGATTGGTACCCAACTCCAGCACAAAGCTCAGAAGTGTTGTGGGGTTTTGCTGCAGTTTGGAAGTTAACTATGAGAATTACTTCTTTACCCTCCCTTAACCAACCACTTAGAAATTATGTCTAATTCTAGATGCTGGAAACTGAAAGACTTACCAAGGAAAAATGCACTGCTATTTCTCACACTAATGTGCTCTTTCGACCATGACTTTTATGACCTTTAGAACGCTGTGCCTCAGGCTAAGCTCAAGGCATTCTGTTAAGTCCAATATACCAACATCTTTACTGTAACCCTGAAGCAGCTTTTTACTGTAGAAGACTAGCATATGGATACACTTCCACCATGTTTTACCAATCTACTTACACTTATAAAAAAGCTGATGTAGTGAAAGTAGTTACAATCTCCTATAGCAGACACACACACAAACCATTGTGACCAAAACACTACCAAAAGGGACAGATTCCATAAAACTACTATAGAAAAAAAGCCAACAAATTTATCTCCTTAAACACAGATGGAGTGTTCCTTAGGCAAGAATTACAACACTAAATAGCTAAATAGGATGAGAGCCTTGCTTTACCTATCACCCAAGAATAAGGGAATGCGACTTCTAAAGATGCTTCATTCTTTTGAAACAGCAGGCTACTGGAAGCAGAAACATACCGGAGGATATGCAAGATGTTGTATTTTAGGAGTGAACAACTACAGGCTTAATTTGCACTTTTTACCTGAAAAGTAAGTAAATATTTTTTCAATGCTTGCCTACACCTCATGTACCTGTCACATTAAAGCAACTGTGCTGCACTTTTCAAGTGGTGGTGTCACAAAGACCCTGAACAAGTTCTAAATAATTACCTGCCAGAAATGAGTTATGACCTGCACAAGCCTCAGTTTCAGGTATCTCGGTACAAAGTCCTACGGTTTTTTTGTCCAAAACTTCCTTGTTTGGCAAGGTTAGCTCCTGCATTTATCAGCAAAGCATCTAAAAAGTGATAATGGGATGCAGTAGCAAGTATAGAACAGAAAAAGCACTATTATTTCTATTGCCCACAGTCCATTATCCAAAATTGTTTCCTCAAACACTGATGATATTGAGAGATGTGAATGGAGGGGAAAAAGCTGTTTACATTTGATCCTTTTGCCACATACTTAAGAGACCTTAAGGCAAATTTCAAAGCACACCTCCTACAATAGAGCACGGAAAGCAAGATAGGGCATGCTGATGAGTCATTTTCAATGCAAGCTACAGGCCTGTTGTCTTCACGGTGGCTCTTGAAGTCACAATTAATGCTCTCTGCTATTCAAGTACATACTACCCATAACTTATTTTCCTGGTCTTTGCATACACCATTCAACTCCATTTCCTCCTAAAAAGCTGCATGCACACTCCCACATATAAGACAAGACTTCTACGCCCTCTCAAAGAGGGAAGAGAACTCACGCAATCATTACTGTACTGATTTTTGGCACAACAGTACAGTTTCATTATGATTCCCACAATCTTGTTAGTAGTTTACTTGTCTAGCCGTAATTCATGGGTTTTTTTACCCCTTCAGACTCTATACTCATACTTTAATACCATCAGTTCACATGCCCTTTCTCAAAGGAAGGCGTAACACTACTTCTGACATAATGCCATATTCTCCATCTGCAAACCTGTTCACACAGGCAGACGCAGTCTTTGGCTACATAAACACAGGAACCTTGCTACAACACCCAGTACATGGGCTACAGTCCAAAATCTGTTTCTAAAAGCTAAAACAATGAAAGAAGTTATACTGCCAGGGGAAATATCTGTGTTGCTACAGTCCAGCTTTTTCAGTAACTACAAAAAAAAATCTGACAGTATTTAGGGTCATACAATGTAAAGAAAACTAGAGCCAGAACAGATCAGAAAGTGTCCCACCTCGGTTATTTCTGGCCATACTATTTTGAATACATGGCTGATATCAGATCAAAAATAATATAACTATTTTCCTGAAACTCTTGCAGAATACAAGACCTAGAAAACATCCATATCCAAAGATATAATGATTAAACTGGCTCAGTCAAAAACCCACAAACATACATAAATCGCACTCACACTTGAGGGGCAGCAAGACCTATAAGTTTGCAGGCTCTTTTTTTGTTGCTGGTAGCTTTTTTTAAAGGATTGATCAAAATATTTCCTTTGAGAAACTCAACATCATTTTCTTTTACACTGGTCTTCAACAACTAGAGCTTATTCACAACAGTTTTCCACACTAAGTTTATCTTCTACTAGAAGGGTCCATCTAGAAGACGGAATTAGTGACCTTTTCAGAAGTATACATTGCTGCCAAAGTTACAGCAACAAACACTGCTATTGTGAGGGAACTGCCTAGAAGCACCAAATTTTAACCAAGGCTAAAAACCTTGTATGGAATCTAGGTGTGAAGCAAGTCTGAAATCAGCAGCTTGTCTTGTCCTACTAAGGAAAAAAAGTTCTCAACAACAGGAAAGAATGTTCCCATTCTCCACCTGCCTTTCCCTGCCTTCTGAAAACGGATCTGACATGCCAGTTAACATAGCACTGCTGCCAGCATCTCATTTCAAGCTCAGAAAATGTAGTTCCCATTGGAAATTTAGATTAACCTCTAACATAACAGGCTGGAGTAGGTCCAGAAAAAAAACACCTACCTCACAAGATGACACAGTAAAATCAAATTTCACATGTTAAGGTTGATATCTAAGTATCAGCAACTGTTTTATCTAGTTTTAGAGTGCAACTTGCTGCATGTTTGCAATAGCTGAATTGTAGCTATTTACCAGCAATACATATTTTCACCAGTTATCCAACGACTTAAGAGCTACCTCTTCAAAGACAGATAACTCCTATCAAACACAAAACTGTCTAATGGACACTTCAGGATATCTGTATCCCTGTATTGTAGCTTATAACAGCTAAGAAAAAATAAATCTGACAGTTGAAAAGATTAATAAAAATTCTGTAAAAGACTCTTGCTCTAGAGTAGACTCCGCTTTTAGAGGCTGTATAATTATTATCAGATGACTTGTAGGATTAAACTGCTTTTGGTAGAGGAAGCTTCTATTAAACTGCTACAGAGAAACTGATGCTAGGATACTTCTGAATTCACAGTTTCAGGGCTTAACCAAGGGCAACACTTTGAAGATATTATTTATTTGAAGGGTGCTGTCCCTTGATAAATCAAGAGCTCCTCAGCACTTCAGTAAAGACAAAACAAGAAAAACCCCCCCACACACTCCAGGATCCTCGCCAACATTCCCCATCTTGAAAAAAAAAAAAATTCTACTTTCCAAGACTGAGCAAGTGCTATTACAGAGTAAACAACAGCACCTCTGTTTGCCTTCAGAGCTGCTGCAGCAATCTTTAACTCATCGCTACAGAAGTCTGACTCTCAGAACAAGGACAAACTTATTTTTAACAGGAAAAAGATCAATTCTCAGACTTGTTCAAACTCAGATGGAGATACTCAAAGATTTGCTTTCCAAGCACCAGGAAGGCCTGCTGCAGTTCTACTGAATGTTTAAATGCTAAATCTGGCAACTACCAAGTGTGCTTGTATGTCCCTGTTAGAGATTAAATAGTCTGCTTTCTAGTTTATCACTGACATAAGGTGGCAAACAAGGTCAACAACATGCTCCCTCCAAAATCATATTGAAATTATCAATCACAGTGAAAAGAAAATATGCATTTCCTAATGTCTAAAGCATCAGCAACAAGTCATAAAGTTCTGATAAAATACAGCCTGACAAGCTATTTCCCCCCTAGTGCTAGCAACAGTGCAACAGAAAAAGGTCTAAATGTAAGGTGAAGAAATGTTTTATTTATGGACATTCAGGAGATTAAGTCCATCTAGACAAAAACAAAATCTGAATGCATCAAGTATTTTTTAAACACCACACATACATGCATCCACAGCAAACAAAAATCATTAATCAAGTCCCTCACACAGCTTCAACTGCAACACTGCAAGGACACTACAGTAAGCCAAAAAACAAAGATAAAAAACCCCAAATATACCAACAAAAACAAACAACCCGCCAAAATGCTAAGAACTGGAGAGATTCAGGTAACAAAGAAAGTAATATTTAACTCATCTAAACAAGGTTACTGTCAGAAAGACAAGCCTGGGTCATAGCATGATATCATGTCTCATTTCATTTGGTGCCTTGTTTCCACAAAGGTCTATCAATGAACGCTATCAGCAGAGTGTCCACATTTTCAACCACCGCAAGGGTCAATGATCTGCCCTATTTGGACAATACCTATCCAGCATATCACCAAAGGATGACAGTTTGTTTGTCTTCATGGTCCAAGGTTATATCCATTGAGAAACCTTATCTGTGAAAGATATCGTTTTAGAAGGTGAATAGAGACTGAAATGATGTAACACTATTTCCCATTGTAAACTGCTTTTGGTGCAAGTTAACCTTAAAGCATACCCATGCCAAACTTCACAAGCATGGAAGATTTGGGATTCTTCCCACAGCTAGCTAAAAGACAAACTTCATCACATTTTAGACTTCATCACCATTCTTATGCATTCACTGCAAGGTCATTTTCTTTACTACCTGTAAGCCACAGTCCCCTGCAGGATAAACCCACTAAGGAAGTTTAATACATTGTCAGCTTTGGAAGCTAATTAGAACAGCTACGCTTTGAAGAACTACCAAAATGGGTCCATTAATATGAGCTAGCCAGTCTCTGGTTTATGCCAGGTAGCATGTCAGATGGTACGAGTCTCACTACACACTTCCCAGACAAGTAACTAGAGCAGATGCAGGGTAACAGTAAGGTCTCTTGGGTATACCAACATGCCTTTATTGATGATCTCCACAAACATGTGAAACACAATGAAACTAAATAAAACTGAAAGATTATATCTAAGTCATCACAACTGCAGTATCGATGCCACCAGAAGACCCAAAGCCATACATGGAACATGGCAAACTTGTGGCTGACGCTTGATATATATTAGAGAATTTCTGAAAAAGAGCAATAGACATTTCAAACTAGTTATATTCTTCAATCTTGAAGATGTTCAAAGAGACTGACCCACTACTAATGAAGAGATTTGTCCACTTTAAATCATTTCTCTATTGAAACACAATACCAGTTAGAGTATCTAATACAGCTAGGTCAAAGTTTACATAACTAAGTGTATAATCTATGTCCACAACTAAAGTTCTCTTGCTTTTACAAAAAGAAATTTTGCCCTCAATATTCTTAACCACAGAAATAAGCTAGATACTGAAGTTTTTCTCGGACTGCACACTCCTCAAGTTACACTCCTCCTGGACATAAAACTACCTCTGGCAATACATACATTCACAGTAAAGAGCATTATTGAATTCATTTAAGCAAGACTTAACTAATACCATATATGAACTACTTAACAGCATTTTCACACCAAAATCTAAATTGATACCAGACACTGAATTAGTTCTGTAACCTCCTTTAAGTCAATGACACAATTAAAGCACAGTATTCACTCAGTTGCTTTAGGAAGACAGTGAATTTGGACAACTAACCCACAAACACCCAACAATTTATTAACAGAAATCAGCCCAACTCAAACTATTTCATTTGTCACATGAAGACACCTTTGTGAGAGTAACATACTTTGAAGTCACGTCTGTGCCTCAAATCACAGAGTCTTTAATCTCTAATCTTTTAGGCTCACTGAGGGAAACCTGACCCCAGCGTAGGCCACTGTTGAGTTGATCTTAACAGAACTTTGTTACTAAAGGTATTTGATGCATGTGGTTACACACATACTTATGTGTTCATACCCCTTCTTTTAGCCAAAATTCTGATTTTACTATGAATTTCCATTCACTTACGCTTCTATTCAGAGGGATTCTGTACCAGATGAAATCACTTTTGAGCAGTAAACACCCTGTTCAAAGTACTAGAGTGGTCTCTTGCTTTGCTGTAATGACACTACTTTTATAACAAGTCCCTCCTCTGAAAATGAATTAAGTAAAAGGTTTTTACTATCCCTCTATAATTAGGTTATAAGTTTGCATCTTCCTGAGTTGTTTACTGTTTAAGCTTAGTCTTCAAGTGCATGCTGATGGAAAGAAGTCTTTTGGTAAAATTAACCTCATTTCTCCAAGTTGCACAGAACATACAGATCAGCTCTGAAATTAAGCTATTAAAGTGCATACCACACAAGAACATTTACTATACTCCATGTCCAGTTCATGTGGCAGCATGTTCTAACACTTAACATCCAGAGTGCTTTCAAACAAGTTTTAAGAAAACAAGAGGCAGGCGGATTAAAGATTTGCTCAACAGGATTATAGTTACTGATCATTTTATCAAAATCAGAAATTTACATTGGAAATCTCACTTGCATTTTTGGTTACGAAAGGATCACAAGATAAAGCCTCACTGTTTATCAAGGTAGTTGCATAAATCATGGCTCTTGAGCTGACCCTGTCTAGTTCCACTGTTGAGAGACTGATCTAGGTAATTAAAACCCAGATTCACATTCCTCATGTTGATCAGACAGGCCAAATAACTACCCAAAAACTGTACCTGCAATTACATTCTGTTCAAAACATCAGAAGGCCAAGATAAGCCATCTCAGCTAGTCTTTTACTAGAAATGCCTTGGCATATGTGATTACATTTATTAACAAAGCATTTACAGTCAGAATACTTCATCAAGAACAAAAACCCAACTCTTATTACACCTGTGTTTTAAATTAGATAGATTATTAGAGTTAGAAGGCTTGAGCCACATATTACAAAAGATATTATAAATGAATTTGAAATCCTAGGAATCAACACTTCAAGACTCCTTCCATACTCCCCATACCTTTTAAAATTGAAAGAAATGTCCAAAATTATCAACCTTGCTGAACCTCTCAGCTGAGGAGTTTCAGGTAGTTTAAGGAAGATTTATAGGCAGGGATGGGGGGGCAGGACACCCAAACCCGCAACACATTGACAGATACATGTGAACATTTAGTACTAATTCACAAACTACACTTCTGTAAGAAAATCCTCAAATGCCCTTGATCATGTTTACCCAAATCCCAACTTGTAGTGCCTTTGTAGTAAAGGCACCCATAGTGAGCCTACTCACGGCCGGTGAGCTGACTGTTCAATAGCTGGAAAAAGGGTTAGTATTCTGGAACTCTTCATTAAAATGCCCATCAAGCCTTCCATAACTGTAACCAAGAACTTAATTCCTTAATGTCTGGGCAAATCATTCCAAAAATTCTTCATGCAAAACTGCAGTGAAACACTGTAACATCTTAACATGGTACAATTCAATGGCTTTCCAATGCAAATCAATAAAGATATTTCCTCCCCCATTGCTTCTGCAAAAATTCCCAATAATTCTTCTGAAATATAAAAATAATTCACTTAGTTGACCACTCCTCTATCAAGTTAAATTTGAAGTCTAATCATCTTCTTTAAAAGAAACCACACAAGTTTACATTTCCATTTTTCCAATACATGTTGAGCAAAACGGTCAAAACAAAACCCCCCCAAAAAAATAAATTTTCACAAGTTCCTTATCTTTAAAACTAACTTAAATATGTAGTTAAAGCAAGTTCTGCTAACAGATTGCCTACTTATCCTACAAAACAGGAAAAATAAAAGTGAATGCCAATTAAACAAGATCACGAAGTCTCTCGTTCTTCTCAGAAGAGCAGTGGCACAGTATCAGCACTAGTGTGTGCAGCAGGACCAGGGCGGTGACGTTCCCCCTGTATTCAGCACTGGTGAGGCTGTACCTCGTGTACTACATTCAGTTTTGGGCCCCTCACTACAAGAAAGACATTGAGATGCTGCAGCATGTCCAAAGAACAGCGACGAAGCTGGTAAAGGGCCTAGAGGACAAGTCCTATGAGAAGTCGCTGAGAGATCTGGGGTTGTTTAGCCTGGAGAAAACAAGGCTCAGAGGAGACCTTACCACTCTCTACAACTACCTGAAGGGAGGTTGTAGCAAGGTGGGAGTCAGTCCCTACTCAAGTAACAAGCAATAGAACAAAAGCAAAAGGCCTCAAGTTGTGCCAGGGGACGTTTAGGTTGGATACTGGGAAAAGTTTCTTCACCCAAAGGGCTGTAAAGCACTGGAACAGGCTGCCCAGAGAAGTGGTTGAGTCACTATCCCTCAAGGTATTTAAAAGCTGTGTAGATGTGGTGCTGAGGGACAGGATTTTCTGGCGATCTGACAGTGCTGCGATAACGGCTGAACTCAATCTTAAAGACCTTTTCCAGCCTAAATAGTTCTATGATTCTGTGACTTACTACAGTCCTGTAGCTGATAGCTGATCACACAGATGCCAAGGGCTCCCATCTTAAGCCCTGTTTACACTAATGGTTGTGTTACTTGGATCTATCAGTCATGCCTATTGCACAAAAAGCCCTACACTTACAAACATCAAGCTGAAGACTGACATGGAAAGGCTGGCACGATGTAATGAATATATAGCTACCAACACCAAACGGCAGCTTCACAAGATCTACTAAGCATAGTCGTTCTAACCACACCCAAAGGAAGAAAGTAATAGGGTACATCAACAGAGGCACATATTCGTTGAGAAAGTTTGGAAAAAACAAAGGCAAAGGAGAACAGTTTTATAAAATGGGTCTCCCTATAAACCTTGGATTGGAGACACTCAGAGGAAAAAAGCAAATACGAATACCTAGTCTGTTCTTAAAGACGGAATTTGTTAGGACTGTTTGCAGCTTCCAAACTTTGAACGTGTCAAAGCTAAATAAAGCCTAGCTGGAGGACCGTATTACTGCAAGGCCCAGAATTAGCAACTGGCAGAAATGCTCTGGATGTAGCCATTAAACGACGGTAAGTCCTCCACCTGCAAAGTACAAGTTTTGACAACATCGGTTCTTTTTCAGAAGTTTTAGTTTGTGTGCTTTCAGTTACCCAGTAACAGACATACAGTATTCCTTAAACACTAAATATTTTGTGGTTAAAAAAACAAATACACACATAAAACACACAATTTCTGGCTGGAGAAGCTATCCAAACCTGAAATCAGCATAATGATACAGCTGTGTCTTCAACAACATTAAGTATATTTTCTAGCAATTGCTGAAACTTACCAAATCTCTGCCCACCACTTTAGTTTGTTTTACACCCCTTCGGAGCACTGACACCACAGTGCTCGTGAGGAATTGGGAGCTCCTACAAGAGCTAGGACTCAGAAACCAGAAGGTGGCAGAGGACCCTCTGCTTTATAGCAGTCAGGAGAAGATTCAGTTTGGCCTCTCAGAAGCTAAGAGGTTCTATGGATGGACTGATTCTCCATTTGCAGGAGAAATGTTAGCACATGCATTTCAGGACATCTGGTACTCCAGCTTTCAAAGATGACTCTCTTCAGCAGAATCATGACATACTGTCAGGAGCTGCAGTATCAAAC
Source organism: Eurystomus gularis (assembly GCA_013400335.1). NCBI lineage: Eukaryota > Metazoa > Chordata > Aves > Coraciiformes > Coraciidae > Eurystomus > Eurystomus gularis. The sequence goes on from VZZY01005796.1 coordinate 17,296, forward strand.
TGACACTTAGTGATGCTCTCTGCTCACTTCTGGCTAGCAGATACCTGTACATTTTCAAAGTCTGAGGAACACTGAATACTGAATGAGGAGAAATCATTTGCTATTATAAAAGTTAGTTTTGCTTCAGTGGTAGCTTTTTATAACTATCAGCCGGTTAGGATGATTAAGATGTCAAAAGATTGGGTTTTTTTTTTTGTAACCATGGGAAGGAAAAATATTTCTCATGTCCAAAACATACCTCTACGTTATAGTTACACTTAATGGGAAACAAGTGCCCCACTGTGCTTTAACTCTTAAAACTGTCTCTAGTAAAGCTTCATTTGACCTACAGTGCAGCATAAGATAAATAAGGTACTTGCAGCAAAAAAGCTACAGATATAGCTTTGCATGTAACTTTATAATTCTGCAACAGCTAGAAGAAAACCCCAAAACCTTTCAATCTTTCATACCCAGTTGTGGGAGGTTTTGGGTGGGGAAATGTCTGATTTTTAAGCCATCTATATTTGAGGGGAGGGTACAAAAACAGAGTAGAACAGCCAAAGAGTAAAGATCCTAGAAATATACAACTAATCTCCAAATTGCTGAAATCATGGTATCTGTTATGAAGCACAAATATGACACAAAAATTGGGGAAGTTAGCGGTCAAGAAATTCTAGTCTGCTACAGTACAGATGGATGTCACAGATAGTAAAACTCCCACACGCTCCACTTCTGGTTTAATTATTATTGAAGCAGTTATTAAAATATCCAAACCTTTCTGTTGCTAAAGCTGTGAAGTAGGTTAAATAAAATTAAAGGTTTCTATTTCCATGGGATTTACACTGGTTTCAATTACCAGTTTACTACTAATCAGTGTATCTCTGCAATTAGCCACACTTGAAACTTCACTCAAGATTAAGTCTTTCTGCAGAGCCACATGGCTCCTGCTCCACAAGGACTCCAAGGCTCTACTCAGAGTCAGCGGCTGCTGCACAGAGCAAGAGCTGTCAGAGCTCTGCTGCCTGATGCATGGACTCATCGAACCGGGACTCCTCTTTGAAGGAGCTGACCATTTCGGTTCTCTTCCCCGTACGTTTTTCCAAGCGGGAGAGAAACGTGTGGCCTGTTCCTGTAAGGCTATTCTCTGCGCTAGACGCAGCTACTCTGAGAAAGGGGAACTACTGTGGCAGTACGGCCGGAGGTGGGGGAAGCCGGGGCAGCTTCGCAGGAAGAGTCGGCACGCCGCTGCTCGCAAGAGGCCCATCGAGCGACGGGGCGGGTAGATCAAGCGGGGAGGCGGGTGAAGAAGAGCATGGGGAGATTGGCCGTACCCTGCGGCTCCAGGCCCAGCGGCAGGTGGAGCGGGTCGCTGCGGGCCCCGGGGCTTTCGGCCTCACCCACACGAAAGCGCAGCCCGACGGTGCCGAGCCAGCCGCTCGGAGGAGCGCCCGCGGCTCCT
>VZZY01005796.1:19641-38978 GCA_013400335.1 Eurystomus gularis
CGGCGGCGGCGTGTCGGCGTTCGCACAGAGTCATCGCGCTCCCGTCACCTCAGCGTTTGTGACCGAGCAGCGCCAGGCCACAGAGCAACATGCCATTATGCCGTGCCCTCCTGCCATGTGCCGTTCGTTTCACAACTAAATACTGCACAGATGGACATGCATCGGCTTAGAAAAAAAATCCAGCGTTCGAAAGTTAGGAAACATCCTATATCAGCTTTCGCAACCCGTATTAATTCAGATTACTGTGCATATGAAGTATTACGTGAGAATTGTTGCAAACACCGTCTTTGCTTATGCAATCGCATGACACTTTCTCAGAATGGCTTCGGCCTGATCCAGGCCGTGAGAATGGGAGCTGTGCTCACATAATCCGCAGCAATTCAGTGATGATTTTATCCTGCCCTGGTTTAACGCCAGCCAGCAACGAAGCCCCTCACAGCCACTCACTCACTGCCCCTGGTAGGACAGGGGAGAGAATCAGAACAGTAAAAGTGAGGGAACTCGTGGGCTGAGATAAAGACAGTTGAATAGGTAAAGCAAGACAAGGAATTAATTTCCCACTTCCTACGGGCAGGCAGTGTTCAGCCATCTCCAGGAAAGCCTGGCTCCATCACACATAGCAGTTACTTGGGAAGACAAACTCCAAACATCCCCCCTTCCTCCTTCTTCCCCCAGCTTTACATGCTGAGCATGATGTCATATGGTCTGGAATATCCCTCTGGTCAGTTGGGGTCAGCTGTCCCAGCTGTGTCCCTTCCCAGCTCCTTGTTCTCCCCCAGCCCACTCACTGGGGAAATATACTGGGAATACTCACTGGGAAAAATACTTTTTCATTTCAGATTCACCAGTACAGAAGAATCCTTTGCAGCAGAGAGATGCAGAATTGCAGCCAGTGCATACGAAATTTTCAGAGACCTTATTTTCAAAAATTTCTATTTGGTATATGGAACTTAAAGTTTCTCAAGTTATTGCAGAAGTTAAATTTGGGTGCATTCTTCAGAAGTCACTTTATAAAATGTGTTTGTGACACCGAATGGGAACAATGGGGAAAGACTAGTGATATTTCAAGGTGGGTACAGCAGAGTATTTTGCCCAGGCTCATTTTTGAAAACAGCTAAAAAATGATGGGGCTTTAAACCTTGTCTATAAGAAATACCTTATCATCTGGTGATTGTCATAGCTCATTAATGAGAAGTTATAATATGATTGCATTAACTGATGCACTCGAACTGTTGTTTATAATAATAATTAAGCAACTTTGGTATCAGAATTTCAAACCAAATTTCTTGGCAGAATAGGGGAAAACCCGAAAAATACACATAAAAAGTATCAAGCATGTATTCTGAAAGCTGAAAATACCTCATCAGTGTGGCCTCTAAATGAGTGGTAAAGCAGAGCATGAAAGTCACAGATTTTCTTCATTTTTGTGGGCTCTATGACCTCCATAGCACCATATGGCCTCTGATTAAAAGATCACTGTGCCATCATCATATACCAAATATATGCATCACCACAAACTGACTTCATGGCAATGCAGCACAGCACAGTATCGCAAAATTATTTCAGATGCCACCAGAACATAAAATAGAGTATTCAGAGCACACTGTTGTCAGTTTGTGTTGCTCATCCATGCAGCCTACAGTCCTGTTCTGTGAACTCAGAACAGCAACATGTTGCAATGTACTGTCTGAATCCGTCTTAGGCTGCACTGGGACAAAACACCTTCTTAAAGCAGAGTGGAGCAGTGATACAGTGGGAGTTCACAACATTGTACAAGTTGTTCAGGATCTCATCAGCCTCAGACATTCTGGGGATACTGAGACATAATGTCTTTTTTTTTCTCCAGATTACTCTTTCAAAGTCACAATTAATTTACCCCTCCTAAATTATTTATCAGCCAGAAAAGTGACATAGTATCATGATGTATTTGCGTTTTAATGTGGTAACATATGGTTGCTTCTCAAAGAACCTACCAAACTGGTTATTCAAGGTAGCACTGTGAAGTTTTCAGCACAGGAAAAACTGAGAAGATACCAACACAAAAGTGCTCTAGTCCAGGAACACTGAATGAATTCTAAAATAACCCAACAGCACAGACCTGCATTAGCTAATACTGGAAAAGAACCAAGTATTTGAAACTCTGTTACCCAACACACAGAGGTAGTGTGACACAAGGTTATAGAATTCTATAGGTAAATAACTCCAAGTGCCTGCAAGGCCAGATCTTGGTTTGTCTGAGAGTATGAAACAAATGCCTACATACTCACCATCAAAAAAAAAAAAAAGAGGGATCCAGATCATATCTGTAAATTGGTCCATGTTTCTAAGCAATATTAGCAAGTTATTTCATTCAGATGAATCTGCCAGAGATTACTTAGTTGCATCACTCCAATTCTAAGAAAGGCCGACAGTTCTAAGAACTTTGTGCCTTTTATTGTCCGGTGTGTTGTACACCCAGATTCCCGGGGCCTTTTCTACAAAGCTGCTTTCCACCTGGCTGTCCCCAGTCCGTACTGGTGCATTGGGTTACTCCTCCTCAGTGCAGGGCTTTGCATTTCCCTTTGTTGAGCTTCATAAGGTTCCTGCCGGCTGCAAAGGAGCAGAAATAGAGCAGAACTGGGATGCATGGAATGAAGAGTCGGTCAGAAAACTCCTACCCCAGTAATGGCCCAGGGATCGTTACTGGGTGAGGCCTTTGAGTGCAGACAAGGTATATAGTGACTGCTGACCATCAGTTTGCTCGTGCAACACTACTGCCTGTGCAAACTCTGCTGCTGGCATAGCACAGATAACTATGGTCTGGTGATCAGATTAGCAATGTATATTACTTCTCCAGACATCTGAGGTAATTGCTGTTATTCCACCAGAAGCTCTGTGTGTTCCACCATAGAGAAATGTTCAAAAAGTATTACAGTTAGTTTGGTTTTATTTAGGTGTGATGATACAAGGAGCTGCTGATGCTGCTTGTGGTGGGGAGAAAGTTAAAGACATATCGCTTACAGAGTGTTCTGTGGGATTAGGAACTGGATACCCACATCAGTGCTGGAAGGTACACAGTCTTCCATATTTTCCTGTGTACTTACCATGAGACTGAGGGTGCAGAAGCCCAGATGAGCTGCCAGATTGGTAAGGTGTTCCCAATCTGAAGATGCCATCTGTTGTGTGGCCCCAAAGTGTAGTTATCATTCTTGGTCTTCAAGAACACTGCCTTTGTTCATTCAAATTTATTGAGGCAACAGTCCTCTCAAACCCAGCTGTTGTTGTGAGGTTAGCAACCGTCTGATACTGCCATGGGATAAATCTGCTACCCAAGAAACATGCGGCTTTCTTTTGACACAGGAGTGTCATTTTCACAGGACTCCTGGTTACACCTCTCTGAAATTTCTCTGAACTTGGAAAGATAGCTGTTAACATAGCAGAAGTAAGTAAAGAACAAAAAAAAAAAAAGAAAGAAGGGCATCAGCAAGGGGGGAATGGCAACAGAAAGTAGGACAGGGAGAAGGATTTCAAACATGAAGATGTGTAGATGGATGAGGAAGAGCTGAAGGCTGACTATCAACAGCAAAAGGAGTTGTTGACATGGCACTTGAATCTTGAATAGATTTGTTATGTGCCATTGATTTTTCAGAGAATGGAGGTAGAGAAAGATGTTTAGAAAAGCCACCAGGCATGGAAATGAAAAATCATGGAAACTTTCCTTTATATTGAGTGTGAATCCTTGAATGGGATGAGGAAAAATACACGTCTTATCTCGCAGCTGCAGTGTCAGCACTCATCTGGTGTAGTTACTCTACAAAGCAAAGTTTTTTGTTCTTCATAAAGGTTTTCAAGCTGGCATAACACAAACAGCCCATAAGAATGGCCTCAGACTCATGGCAGATTACATCTTCAACAGATGAATGAGATCCCTGCTGTGTTGTAACACACATTGAAGTATGGACAAATGCAAATACTACCTTAAGAAACTACATCATGATGAAGCAAGTGTTATGTTGAAGTGATTCTTATTGCTGTTGTGAAATGGAAGCTATCCCTATGCTGCAGCAGATACAGCAGCACAAAGAAGAAAGCATCAATCTGGTATGTGCTCATCTACTGTCTCTTAGGCACAGTCCCAGTACACATTCTGAGATTTTTTTTCCTTTATTTACACCTGCCTAAGACTGACTCTAGAATCTCATGTGAGTCATTGAGTGGTATGACCTGGAATGTGATTAAAAATTAGAAAAATAGTGGTAGCCATAGGAGAGAGATCACATTCAGAAACCGTGGAACTTCTTGGGGTGAACTTCTTTATTTATGCAAAGCCACAAGCCAGCAATACCAAAAAAAGATAATGAGGGCCCATGAACACTGAGTGTAGATTAGTATTTGCGATTAACTGATCTGTGGCATATTATTTTGTCTGAATTTCACTTTATGCTACCTTTTTTACAGACCAGGGACCATACATGTTTTAAGATGCTACTGTGATTCTAACATAACATTTGACACTGATTTAAAACCGTCACTGCAATGCCATATACAGTTTCCTGATAATATATGTATGACGTGTAAGTAGCACTGGAAGACAGAAGGTGAATATCAAGGAAAGCAACACCGTGCCTTTGTTTCTTACACTCTGTTTTTTTAAGCCTCTGCTACTGGCCATACTTAGGGTAACATTGCAAAAAGACAATATTGTCTTAGTTTGGCAGCCATTATCTTCACTAATATTCACTGAGCAGATTTACAGACGTAATCTAAGTTTATGACGCATGGGTACAAGATGACACTGATGCTAAGACACCTTTGTTAAGATTAATTTCTCATCAAGAAATGAACTAATTCTAGCACTGACAAATGCTTTGTTCAGATAAGTTACAGTCAGTTGAGCCACATACTGGAGAGCTGCTTAATATCAGCCATATTAGACCATAAGATTATATTCTTGGCAACATAGTAAACTTAAACTCCATTAAATGCACTTTTGCAACACTTGATGCCATGGAATTATTTCTTTTCAAGACACTTGAATCTGTAGTCTGTGCTTTAAGTTTTAATTGCAGCTGTAATATTGCTACAATATTGCTGCAATCTCCAACAGGACTTGACTCTTACAGCAGAGTAATCAGCTCTTCAGGTTCCCAGGGATACAGTCATCTTTTTTTTTTTCAGAAGATTCTACAGCTATTTTAACTGGGCAGAATTTAATGATATTGGACATTTTTCAAGTGTTTCTGGTTGTCCCACCATTCAGCCCAAAGCAGACAGCAGGATGTTCAGAAATCCCAAACACTGTAACAATCACAGAAGTAGTTACAGCATTTCCCAGAAGATAAAGATTCTAATGTGCATGTACTGTGGCAATGGTTTGCAAAGGCACAACAAATCCGGCAAACTCTGTGTGTTGGAGTTAGAGAAAATGCCTTGTTTGCCCATGAAGAGTATATAGAGGTGGTCTGCTGCAGCCTGAATATGTCAGGCTTACTGTTTAAGCACTCAATAGGTGGATGTATACTTCTATCCAGGTGGAAATAAAAGAGCCTCAACCTAAGAATATCAGTCTAAACACAATAGCGCTTACTCCGGCATCAAGACTCAGAAGTAATTCTGAGCTGTGATCTCATTGTGATCTCATATACATCCCTCTTCCTAAATAGGATCCTCCTAAAAGGGAAAACCAATCCCACTTCCCTCAGGAGAGAAACAGCTTTCTGTCATTTGGGGTATAAGTAACTTTTATCTCTGTTCTCGGCAGGACTAACTAGCAGGTTTAGACTGGAATGCATAGCTTAGAGAGCCAGGGTTTCCAGTCAGGAGCTGAAGCAGTTAGATGTCTGCAAGTCAAACACCTTTGCAAACCTCATTCAGATTGACTTGGTGAACTTTGAGCCTCAAGAGCCGATGAAATCAAACAGACTATTTTACTTCTGTGAGACATTTTAATAGCTGCTTTAATTCAACAATGGTCCAGGATCTCCAATCTTTGGCAATAACATTCAGGAACAGTTGGAGTTTTAAGTCTTTTTTTTCTTTTTTCTCTCCTGCTTAATGCAGGACAGGTTTTTGCCAAATTATTATGGCATAAAATATTATTTTGCATTGTGAGTTTGTTCTGTGAAATTCTAGTTGATATTATATCAACTGCATTTAGTTTAACTATTTTCATTAGTGAATGCCTTCACATTCCTTGGTATTTCATGGGAATTGAAACTGTAGTACTTGGTCTACCAGGATCCTATGCTTTTCAGTGAGTAAGGAGACTAGTAGCCAGCTATGCTGAGAGCTACAGGCAGATCAATATCTATTTTTTCCGCTTAGAAATGTCATTAAATGGAGCTATGCCTTCAGCTGAAGGAGCAGGCAACCTTGTGCTCCTCTTGCACTCTTAGAGGTCTTTTTCCATTCCAAGGCCCTACCCAGTAATCTAGGGTTGTCTTCTCAGGGCCTGGCTGCACCCCACAGGAGGCCACATGCAAAAACCCCTAAGCAGGCTAACAGAGACACACGTCCCAGAAGCAAGCAGAGTAGAGATGTTTAGCTTACGCTACAATATATTATAAACTACATGGCGAGCTGAAAAAGCCCCATCTCTCATCACCCATCTAATTAGTTTGAGTGCAGTGCCACGAGGGTGCAGTGATACTGATTCCAGTTCCGGGGTTAGCACAGCCAGCGGGGCTATCTGATATCTCAGTAGTCTGGGATCAACACACATATAGTTATTTTATAAGGGATGCTAGCCTAATTATCTCCCTTCACTATTTTTTACTCAGTCAAAGGAGTAAGGGCATTTAACAGTAGCTGGAATGTCAGTTTCCTTTAATTCATTTTTCTCCATCCAGTGTATTATTGATAAGAATTTGTATACCTGATAGAGCTGTCCACATAAAGAACATCAAATGTCCACATAAAGGAGTAAGTCATATTCATCAATGGGCTAGTTACAAGTAAAGCAAAGTGTATGTTGTGGATTATTACTTGTGACGAAACTCAATACTAATGACAATAAATGATGCTCTGTACTATGTACTGATCATAGGAAAATAGAATCCAATGAAATGGCTACCTGAATATCTGTATGAGTCACGCTTAATACTGACTACTAATGTTACCTTTCTCAAGGAAGCTATGATCAGTCTTAAAAGGGAGAAAAGAATTGTCTTTGCATTCACAAAGATGACTCGGAAAATGGCTATGTATATCACAAAGCATGTTCACACAACTCTTAACATGGTTTATAGGCCTCAGCTCCTTCTTTCCCACAGACTTTAAATCAGCTTTTTAGACTAACAGCAGTTACTTGCACGAAACTGCCACTGACAACCTGAAGCATACTCCCTTTACCTAGATAAGTGTATAGATTTTGCACAATGTGATACCGTAAGGCAAGAAGCTAGAGAAGCAACTCTAGTGTGAAGTTTACACATTAGTGTGTTATGGCTGTATGTGGGCAGAGAGGAGTCTGTGTTCACTGTAATTTCAACCTTTAAGTCATTAATTCTCTTCTGTCCATATGGCTTATATGTATGAGCTTGCTTCAGACCTGTGCTCTCTTTCCCAGCTAGGGAAATAGATTACAGCTGCTGTACGATGGGCTCTATCTGTGAATTTTGATGGTGCGTGCAAGTGCAGCTGTACACAGTCAGCCTTCTAGTGTCATCTCACTTCTCACCTCTACTCTTTTTCTTCCTACTTGCTCCCTCTGCACACAGTCTAGTTGCTAGATTAGAAATATTTGACTGACATTTAACTCTTTCACCCCATGATGTCTCTCTGATTCTCTGCTGCAGCTAGGAGGAAAGCGAGGACATAAGGACAGAGAAAACAGTGGGCTTAATACAACCGAAACCACCATTAGAGAAGCCACAATGTTGGACAAACTCCAGCCTGGAACTTAAGGACAGCTATGTCAGTGGAAACCCTGTGATAATATTCTGAGGAGCAGTTTAGAGGCAAATCTAGGAAGCAGCATGGTGAGTAAGTAGGATCAGCATTTCAGTCATATAAGTATCTGCCATCTTAGTTTTTCATGTAGAAAAAATTATGAAAATATTTCTGAAAGATTATGAATAAAATTACTGTTATGGAGGATACTGCAATAGACTGATGTCAAGCTAAAGACATTACTGTTAGAAATAATCTATTCTGTACCCCTTACTCTTAAGGAAGTTTTCTAAAAAATACATCTTGGTTAAATAAAACTGTAATTCTACAGATTTCCACCATGAGAGGTGTAAATACTTTGGTAGTTTTGTACCTTCAATTTGATTTTTCTTTTCAAACAAATATTTCAGGGTAATAGCTCCTCTAACATCAAAGTCACTACTGGAGGAAATCTTAATATTGGAGCATGAACTTTCACAATTATATGTACACCAATTCCCTGTTGTGTTTGAATCCTGAATGATGAAAAAGATTTGTGTATTAAGTTAAGGGGATGTCTATCATGCTTGTAAGAAGCATACACTTTTTAATGCACCCGTAACTTTGGGACTTTGCTGGAAATGCTTTTACATTTTGTTATGTTTAAGTGGTTTGGTATTTTAAATTATTGCGGGACAAATAACTTAGCATAAGAGTGATCTGTTTTAGAAGTGGCTAATGGGGCAGATCCTGAATGAAGTATTGAGCTTCACTGCTAAAATGCCAAAGTTCTGAGTCGTGGCCTGTATGCTTGTGCAGCCAGTAGCAGTGGTAATTGTGAGGGAGCAATTCCAGCAGCAGAGCAGTTGTAGACACAAAGAGTGAAATGTGCTGTTGCACAGCTGTACAAGTTGGTATTGCTGTGACAATATGTAGCTCTCCTGCTTCCCCAGGAAAGACACAGCTTCTCAACTGGAAGGCACTTGGCTGTGCCCTTACACTACACTTATTCTATGCTATGAAGCAGAGCCTAGTCATACTTCCTCCCTAGAAAGACGTCAAGGAAGGACACTTTAGCAACGTGGAAATCAATAGCCATGATCTCTATTTGGAAGAGCAAGTGTTAAATCACCTACACACACACCTGCACACAATATTCAAGACTTTGAGCAAAACAAATAATCCCCTTGCCTTTGTTTTCTGGTTTGTAACGCTGGCCTATTACCTGTTTGGTAAAACCATGAAGGTATTATTTAACTAATTCTCATTACATCGTTTACAGTTTTATAGAATTTGCACCTTTATATTAGAGTACTATGTGGTTTCGGTGCTGATTTTCCTAGAATTAGAATCACTTCCTTATACACTCTGGGGTATGTCAGTTGTCTGAAATTAACGTACGTTACACTCATATGCATTCTAGCAAGACTTTTTCCTTGCTCTTTTGAGAGGGCTTATGTTGACTTTGAGAGAATTATGAAAGTTGTACTGAAAAAGCTAATGGGATTCTTTAATCTCAACATGACAGCACCATCTAGAGGCAAATAACACGCCCCATACCAGGCTAAGTATGCTCAAGATCTCAATAAACTGACAAACTGCTTTTGAATTTAGTTGGAGAGTGCTTTGAGAACATAATCTCAAACTTCTCTGTATTAAGGGATAATTTTTATCCTACACTGTTTTTTACTGTGAAATGGAATAAACTGGTGTAAAATCTCCAGTGCCTTTTGCAGAGAGAAGGATGTGAAAATCAACAGTCAAAGAAGTATAATCATTTCATGATACCCATGGTTGAAGAATGATGCAGTTTTTCTTCCAGATCTCTGGAAGCATGATTACAGTCACTTTACAAGCTGAAACATATGATATTTGTGAGGCTCAGCCTGAGACAGATGTTAACACAAGGATTTCTTCAAGCAACAGTCCATAACTAGAGTATTCCACCATTAGCATCCACCTGAACGCATTTAGACATCCTTTCACACCCAGTAAAACCCACCTGCTTCCATTTTGGTCATTCATGATGCTGTGCTTTACATAGTTCATATCTGATACAGGATTATTGGAGTTGCCCAGCATTACATGGCTTGACAGCTCTTTTGCATATGTAAACCACTGAAATTGTAGAGCACCTTGGTTTAAACTGTAATGAATTAGAAAAAAAGCAAGCCCTCTGTGTCCAGAACTTCGTATTCAGGAGGACTGGACATGTTTATAACTCCTTAGAGGATTTGGATTTTTCATTTCGAGACACCTTGGGTAATCTGCACCTTGTGAAAAGAAACACAAGATGCTGCAATACATGTAAGTGTCTATGTACTTTTGGTTTATGTGATAGACAATGAGCCTGCTGTCTTAACAACTGCCAAATGCATCCATAAGATTCTGAAGTAATTCTAAAGTATGCACAGCTGTCACAGAAAGACCAAACAGACAGGGGCAATAATATCAACTATATGGTTTCTGAATACATCAGAAGGATGACCAGATCCCTACACTGGCTGTGTAGTATCACAAAGTATAACTACCCCTCTGTCATGCAAAAATCGCATTTGAATTCAGTTCTGCATCCTAGACCTAGCAGGTCTAGGATATTTTCCCAAAGGTGCTCTTGTTTAAGTATGGACGAAATGCATAAAGCTCAGATATCATTTAAAAAATCTGAAGAAAATCCTCATAAAATAGCTGTTACTTTGTAATACATATTTTGCTTAAATGCTACATAGCAATTCCTTAGGTAATTATTTTTTTTTCAGAATTCTATTCTAGATGCTTTCAGAGTTATGTTCAGTATATTTTTAATAAACACTCCCAAATTAACAAATACTCTCAATCAATCATGTTGTTGATGCATGAGACTCGCAATTAACCAGTTACCTATGTCTATCCAGCCCAGAGAAGTGTTATTTTAGCCTGATAGGTACATCCGCACCAGCTATATTATTGTTAGCTCAAGCCACACAAGCATCAATAAGAACATCTTCAGAAAACTTGGGTTTTGGCTGCCACATCATGGTGAAGCTCATGCCACCAGGTCTTCATTATGCTTTCTACCTGAAGTAGCTGGCTTACAGCGAGCTTTAATGTCCACATCCACATTGCTTCTGCAACTTCCCCTAGCCGTGCAGGCATGCCCTAGATAGACATTTTATAGCATTACAGTCTACTGATACCACAGCAATAGTAAGTGGTTATGAGGATTTCTCTAACTCAGGAGGACACAACCCCCCAGTTCTGCAACTCTCTTACTTTCCATTTCTTGCTCTTTCTCTTCCTGTAGCTCCATTCTGTTTTACCTCTCTCTGTACTTAACGGGTAAATTACTGTAAGGGATGTTTAAAGTTGGCCTCTAAAAACTGTAATTATTATTTTTTCTGTCTTTACACTAGATAAAGGAAAAACACAAGGCCTTTTTATTTCCAAGAGAAAGAGTTCCTTTCTCCTCCCACATTCCTCCATATCCCTCCACTTAATTTTACCAACCTTGTTAGGTCTTGTTCAATCTCTTCCTAGAAACAGGTGTGTCCACTTTCCTTGATCATGCACTGTACACATGGGCAGTGAGATGACGGATCTCAAACAATTGTTTCCTTCTCCAGTTGACTCACTGGTTAAGCAGGAGCTGGAAAAAAAATTAAGGACCTTTTAGTGGAAAAGTTCTTTCAGTTATTGAGCCTCTTACCTTCTTTCTCTGGGATGTCACTATTTCCTTTTCTGTCATCATGAAGTTCCCTAGGGTAGATAAGTTCTTAATTTTATCATTAAAGTAATTTTTTACAGTTGGTACTTTTAGTGTTTCCTTAGTGTTTGGTAAGGAGAATAAAATCTAAGAGGTCAAGGGTTACTTTGTCTTTTAGATTTATGTCTGGAAATCATGTGGCCTGCACACAGCACCTGCAGAGGGTTGAATACATAGCTTATGTTCTCTGCAGCTTGACTGGATTTAGCTTCCTGTACCAGGAACAAATGCCACTTCACAAAATGTCACCAAATGTAGTTGGGTCCACTCCCTGGAAGTCTAGCAGGAGAAAAAATTAGCTTTGAATGTTGAAGGAGAGTTAAGAATTTTCTGGGATTGCAGTTGAAATCAACTTGAAGGTCTTATGATACCAGAAGATAACAGAAACCAAAGATATTCTAAGGTTCAGATTATATCCTTGAGAATATATGTGAATCTCCCCAGAGAAATCAACATAAAAGATATACAAGTAATTTTTTATTCTCATTGGAAAACAAGAAAGTCTCAGGGTACTTGGTTTCTGTTTGTTCTGGGTTTGGGGTTTTTTTGTGTGTGTACTGGACGAACTAAGTAGTGTAGGAAAATTACTTCAACATAGATCAATAGTTCTCCATTCTTTTATCTTGGACCAGACTATAGAGCCCCCAAGCCCGAAAAAAGTGAAAGATAAATGTTTTCAAAAGCTTCTTAATGATGTGTTTTTAAAGTATTTAAAGTTCTTAAAACCTTGTGACAGTTATGAATAAGGAAGAGTTCAACACAGTGTCTTTTCTTAATGAACGGATCATAGAATCATAGAATGGCTTAGGCTGGAAGGGACCCTAGAGATCATCTAATCCAACCTCCCTGCCATGGGCAGGGACGCCTCTCAACTAGACTAGCTTGCTCAAGGCCTCATCCTACCTGGCCTTGAACACCTCCACGGAGGGGGCATCCACAACCTCTCCAGGCAATCTATTCCAGAGTCTCACCGCCCCTGTACTGAAGAACTTCTTCGTAAGATCTAGTCTAAACCTACTCTACTTCAATTTAAAACCATTTCCTCTTGTCCTGTCGCTGGACACCCTTGTGAAAAGTGCCTCTTCCAGCCTTCCTGTAGGGCCTTTGTGGCTCTTCTCTGGACTTGTTCCAACAGATCTATGTCCCTTTTATGGTGGGGACACCAGAACTGGATGCAGTATTCGAGGTGGGGTCTCACAAGAGCAGAGTAAAGAGGGAGAATCACCTCCCTTGATCTTTGGGGATACAGGATTTTGAAGGGTAAGATTGTATGACTCCATTGGAATACTGATGTCAAGTGCTATTGTGTGAATAAGACATTGTGTGAATCATATTACTACACCAGCTTGTTGCTTATACCTGCTTTATTTCAAAAATCAACAAATTTCATTCATATAGACCTAGTTTCTGTTATTTTATTCTGGCTAGAAATCTGGCAGTCTTTGCTCTGCAGCTGATTAGAAATAGAAATAGAAACGTCATGTAGGAGTCAACAGGTAAGGTGGTAACATCCTAAAGCATTCTTTCTAAATCTGTAAGAGTTCATCTATCGACATGTAAATTGAACACAGAAATTAGCTACATCAGAGTTCAGATTCAACCTTTGTGCAAGCACAATTCCTTGACTTCATCAGAATTACTGCAGGGTGAGCTTGGCTCAGTTTCTCTTCGTTAACACAGGAGCGACCGTGGAATGGTTCTATCATATTCTGTATTACTTGCATTACAAATTGTTCAGATATTTTTTCTTATGGGTAGGCCTTTTGGCTATCTGTTTTCTTCTTACACACCGGAAAGATTTGCTTTTCACTGATACGAATAAGGCACCCCATATTTTTGGTTTCAATAGCAAAAGCAGAGCCATTGACTGTGCTGTTGCTGATGAGTGGATGGGCACCCACTGACGCTGAAGAAACCCTTTCCTTCTCTCCAGGAGAGGGCAGCGTTGCTCACGGCATGTCCCCATGCAGCGCTGCTCCTCCACCCAGCCGCTTTTCCAGCTGTCACTGCAACTGTTCTGCAACTTTGGTGTGTGCAATAGAGAAACGTCTTTAAAATAAAATAAAGTGGAAAAGCTCTGTAAAATTCTGTAAAAAAATTCTCTTTATAGGTATTTTACAACCTTTCATGTCCCCTCTAGCACTAAAATCTGGAAAAAAAGTGTTTGATCGCATACTAATTATACAAAGTGACCTTGCTCAGCTTTCTAATATATGCAAGAATTGAAGAATATCCATGAAAAGATGATAAGCCATTTTGCCCCAAGCTTCTTACCATTTTTTCTAATTTCCCCAGCAAGTAAGTGCTTGTCCTTGATGGTAGTGCACAGGATATTTGAATCTTTTACTGTAGATGTCATCAAATGAAACAGCTGTAGAAAAGAAGGTCCCAAGGTCTAGGTCCTCGGGTCCCCAGGTCTACATTCCAGAACTTATCCCTCTGCTAGGAGTTTGAGGGAGTCTCTTTGAAACCTCCCTAAAATTTCAGCAGCTCCGCAGGGACACAATTTACAATGGTTTTCAATAATAGGTAAGTCTGTTGATGAAGTCAATAAACTGACATCCTATCAGAATTTCATACAAAACTGACGTCACTGAGAATAGCCTTCCTGCTGCGCATCCCTGCCTTTACAATGGTGAAAGAACTGTCTTGACTAATGAATGACCTCTCAGAACGGAGAGCTGGGAGCTAGGAAATTTGATCTGTGGGCCAAA
Source organism: Eurystomus gularis (assembly GCA_013400335.1). Taxonomy (NCBI): domain Eukaryota; kingdom Metazoa; phylum Chordata; class Aves; order Coraciiformes; family Coraciidae; genus Eurystomus; species Eurystomus gularis. Next base: position 33,946 of record VZZY01005796.1, read on the forward strand.
TTCTCCTTTTCGGATCACTGGCACCCGTGAAGAGAGTTTTGCCAGCGAGAACCTTACGCTTGTAAGAGCAGTGCTCTCTGAGGACACTTAGATGAGGGTCTGTGCTTATAAAACTGTACCCATAAAACAAGAACCATCCTGGCAGTCTGCTTTCAAGGACCACTTCAGAAAATTTGGTTCATCTGATTTACATTGAAGAAGCTACTGCCACTGAACTCTTGAAAGTGTCGTCAGAGCTCTTCTGGGTTAGAAAACAAAAATATCAAATATATTGTACTCTACACACATACACTGAGTGAAGAGAAAATCATTATGAAGTGCTGCTTCTTGTTGCATATGTGATTTTGACACTATGATAAGTTCCAATGACACCTTCTCCCACATAAAATTTTGTTACCTTTGATTTTTCTGGTTCCAAGAAATATATCTAAAGAAATCAATTAGCTGTACAGATGTAATGATAATGTGAGCCAAGGAAGATGCATGCTAGGCAAAGAATGACTTTTGTGATACATCCATCTCAGCAGATCAGCCCTTGATTACAAATATTCATGACTAATGGCATAGTTTTCATCATAATGGAACACTTATTGTTGAGGTGCTGCAAACGCATCAGATTTTCAAAGGCTTTCGTATTTCAATGTTTTGCTGGTGCTTGCTGAAACCCCTTGAGAGGCAGCAACTTTCTGTGAAACTTGCCAAAGCTTACTAGTAGCCAGGATACTGCATGATAAAAATCCTAAATGAGGTAAAACACATTCATTAGAAAAAATAAAATTAAATACACAAGTATTCTTTCCTTTCACACAAATACTTTTTTAGTATCTGGATTCCTTTTCTGCTAGAAACAGGAAGTGAGGGGACAAAATCCTTGTGGGAAACTCATGCTCCAGTGGATGATATTTCTTGACATGCAACGTTCTTAGGAATACAGAAATTACTAAATCAGGTCATACTCAAGGTCCATTTTGTCCTCTTTGCCTCCTGCTTTATTAGCATATTCAAACAATTCTGAGAGATAAGTGAGATGGAATCTTCTTTATTTTGGCTAATCTTGCAATTTTTTGTTATTCCTTTTCAATTAGTAGAGCAACCAATGCACCTAAATAAAGCTCACTATTGTATAATACATCAGATCATCCCAAGAGCCTTTTTCAAAGACTGATACAACTGGTTCACTGTCCTCCAGAACAGAGGCTATTTCTATTGAATGTTTTGCTTAGTGTAAACAAAACTAAATACTGAAGATCCTTTAACTACCTTACATAATTTGCTTCTTTCTCTAGTTACTGTATCACTTCCCTTGTAAATTAATAACATTTGAAATGCCTAGTTCAGCTTCCTTTGTACAGCTAAAATATCCTTATTTTCATTTAACCTCTCTTTATGTTTCTTTAAATATAAGATATTGTCTTTTTTTCACTGGGAAGGGCTTAAGAAGGCCTAATACTAGCCTTTCTGTACCTAAGAGGAGGTTATCAGGAAGACAGAGCCAGGCCTTTTCCCAAGGTGCATTGTGAGAGAATGAGAGGCAACAGCCACAAATGGGAATATGGGAGATTCTGACTAAGGAAAAAAGTTTCCCCTTAAAGGTAATTAAACATTGAAACAGGTTGCCCAGATAGCTTCTGGGACCTTCATCTGCAGATTTTCAAGACCCAGCTGGATAAAGCCCTGAGCAGCCTGGTCTGAAGTCATTGCCTCCTTTGAGCAGGCAGCAGGACTACAGGACCTCTGAGAATCTAAATGATTCTGTGAAACACGAGATAGTTGAAAGCCTCTTCTTTTAAAAATGTTACCTGGGCAGTAGTCTCTTCTGAACATTGAGAAATTTGAAAAGCCCTTTGCATTGCTTCATGGTTCATATTCAAAAAATTAAAAAGTAAGGTTTTTTTGGAAATGCAAAATATTGATGTGATATCATCACCTGGTTAGCCTAATGCTATTTACAATGCAGCTACAGAAGCTGACTGACTTGTTAACACCTGTGTTTCACCATCACAGAAGGACTGGGATGTAAGCAAATGCCTGTAACAAAGTATTTATCATACTTGTGCTGTGAGATAATACAGAGAAGTGTTTGATTACATGGAAGTGGGACTGGCATCACCGATAACAGCTGTCGGTGTGAGGCTCTCCAGAAATCCCCAAAATGACAGTCATTCCATTCAGTGTTCATATTTTTGCAAAGAGCTTTTACTCCATGCTTCAAAAGAACAGAACTATAAATTAAGCAGAACAATATGTATTTGTATTTCTTCAGAAATATGGTAGGTAGCATGCCATATGACTTATAAATTAGGAATAAAAACCTAGGACAGAACCACAACAGAGATGGATAAACTAGTGAAGGCTGATGGAAAGAAAGTAAATATGCCTGGCGAGCACAAAACATGAGACACACATAGAGCAAAAATGCTGTAACACCCAAGAAAGTTAAAAAATCAGTCTGCAGGTTTCGTATAACTCCTCTGTGAAGATCAATACAGGGAAGAAAAGATGAGATTGCAACCCTAGTAAAGCAGGAGATATGTGCCTCTTGCAGGTGTTAGATCACTTGTGGCCAAGCGCTTGTAAACATTACATAATAGAGCAGTAATAGACTCGCAGGCCTGTGGACCGCACTGCTGCCTGGAATGCAGGACTTCACATACCAAACATGTTCACCTTTTGGTCTCCAGCCATAATGTTACACGGTGTGGACCACTTTTATGGGAAAGTATCTCCACTTACATGCAGCGATGCAAGGGCCTGCTGGTGCTATTTCCCATCATTCCAGGTAGATTTCAGTGTTGAGATTTGTGGACATAGTTCTTCCTATTTCTGTTTGCTCGTCTGTAAAATGCATAAAGTAACTTCCCTCAAAGATGGTGCGAGAATTACTATAAGCAAGAGCCCTATTTAGGCAGTAGTGATAACACAGCTGTAGAGCATTCTTTCCTGGATGGATACTATTCACAGAATCACAGAATCACAAAATAGGAGGGTTTGGAAGAGATATTCAGAGATCATCTAGTCCACCCCCACTGCCAAGGCACGTCCACCTAGGGCAGGTTGCCCAGGAACATGTCCAGGTGGGTTTTGAAAGTCTCCAGAGAAGGAGACTCCACAACCACTCTGGACAGCCTGTTCCAGGGCTCCATCATGCTCACAGTAAAGAAGTTTTCCCTCTTGTTGATGTGGAACTTCCTGTGTTCTAATTGGTCCCCATTGCCCCTTGTCCTGTCATTGGGCACCACTGAAAAGAGACTGGCCCCATTCTCTTGGCACCCACCCTTCAGATATTTATAAGCATTGATAAGATCCCCTTGCAGCCTTCTCTTCTCCAAGCTGTGTAGCCCCAGGTCTCGCAGGCTTTCCTCATTAAGAGAGGATTCCAGTCCCTTAATCATTCTTGTAGCCCTCCATTGGACTCTCTCCAGTATTTCCCTGTCTCTCTTGAACTGGGGAGCCCAGAACTGTAGACAGTACTCTGGATGTGGCCTCAGCAAGGCAGAGTAGAGGGGGAGGAGAATCTCCCCTGACCTCTAAGTATATCCTTAGTGTGATGAGGTCATATTTGAGCACGTGTGTCTTCAGATATGCCCATTCCAATGCAATGTCCTCTCAGCTAGGCCACTGTAGCAGTGACATATGTGATTACTCTGCTTGAGAAGGCAGTAACTGGACATAAAACTGCAAGTATTAAGACTCCTGTGGTATTCTGTTGGCAAATATTTCCAATAAGCATCGTCACTGTAAAAAGCCCTTGAAGTCTTGGAGAGTTCGCATTTGATCCAAGGATGGCATTTCCACTTAAAATACACTGGGTCCAGATCTGTGTACAGTTGAGCCTTTAAGGACAGATTTCAGAACTCCACAATGAGACCTTCCCTTTAGTATGCAGTGCTTCTTAAATACTATTGTTTTCCAGAGGAAGAAACACTTCTCAGGCTTCTGTTGTGACTTAAGTTCAGGGACAGTCTTGCAAATGTGTGTGATTCAGTTTGAGTGTTTTCTCCTCCTCAGATAACTCAGCCGTGTGCACCCAGCCTAAGTGCATCACAAACATGCTTTTTTGACCCTACCTAACGTTAGGATGAATGTTATAGTCTGATATTTCAGACCTACTCTTCTTTTTAAATGCACTTTAACAAATACCTGCAGCCAAAGTCCAAATCCTCAGACGCTGAAAATCAGCGTTGCTCCCTTCAGTTAGTACGCTACGTCAACTGAACAACCACGCCAGTGACTATTGGATGTAAGATAGACGGACACACTGACTTTACAGTGGTGTGCAAAGGACCCAGTTTGCAGAGCAAAGGAGTGTGTTTAGAGAACAGAGTTATGTAATTCATCTATTTTGGGGATTAGCCATCACTGAAGTTCTGAAAAAGGTAACTGGGTTGGGCTATTTATAGAGTCTGTTCCTATAGTTACAGCACAGATGCTAGCATGGAACAAAAACAAACTGTTAGCTCAAGCCATCTCCTCTGTGCACCTTGGTAAATTTATATTCTCACAAATGTTTCTAGATCTCTCAGATACAAAGAGATTTGGGGGTCTAGGATGCTACTATTGCCTCAGCATCTGTTTGCACTTTAGCACGCCCTATTTCCTTCTGACCATGTCTTTGTTTTTCAGGTCATTTGTATTAGAGAGATATGCAGAGACTCCTCTTAAAGGAGTTTCTCAGCATATGGGAGAGGAGAAGGAGCACTAATTTGGAGAAAACTAATGCAGTAATTGCCTAAATTATTCTGATCTTTAATTTTGCAGGGCTACTAGGGATGATGGCTCAGAATCCTTCCCTTACATGATTCCCTGTTTTCTAAGATGCATTTGTAGGGTAAGTGTAAAACTACAAAGCCCATTGTTACTGCTACAGTGTGATAACTGTACATAAGAATTAAAGAAAAACCACAATCCATACTCAAAGAGGTTACAGTCTTGAGGTCATGCAGAATTGTACAACTTACAGGAAGGGAAGGAATAGCTTGTAGTAGGATAGTGTGGGTTTGTGCTGCTTCTTCTAGATTCTTCTTTTTTAAAAT
>VZZY01005801.1:0-13954 GCA_013400335.1 Eurystomus gularis
CAGAACCTAACTGTGCCTCAATCTTGTTTTGTTTAACGGGATAGACTTAATCTAAAAGTCTAAATTCAGCTTTTTCAAATGCTGTGTCCAGTGAAGTCAAAACACAAGGTTTTGGTCAAACTGAATAGCCCAACAAGATTTGTATGTTGCCATTCTTCACATTATTTAGTTATTGCAATCTTTCTGGTATTCACTTCCGTGTAATCTACATACCAGAAATAAATTTCTCTACAATGATACTGACAAAAGCTGAACCTTGTCTTTAGATTATTGAACTGTGTTGATTTCTAGCACTTAGTTCTATTTTTCTATGCTATATGAAGTTTCTTCCTTTTTTCTCCATTATATTGGCATATCCTTTTGCTTTGTAAAGTTTTTATATCTGATTGATTTCTTATTCTATTCCAGCAACAGTTAAACATATCTGTATATATTTACAGTTCTATAAATCAGTATGCAAATGAAGGCTGAACAGGCATACTGTGTAGGTGTGAATAGGTCATTGTGACCATAATTAGCAGCACACCTGCTGACGTTGTTGCTTATTTCTTGTGCCATTGCTATATTGTGTCAGAAGAATCCAAAGATCATTTCATTACGTAAAATTCCTGACAAATACTTGATAGACAGCAGTGGAAAGGGCAAACTCATATGAATTTTATCTCACCTAGCAATTACCATTTTTTTAAAGGGCAGTTTTAATGCACTGAGAAAATTCTTAAGAGAGATTCTGCATTTTTGCTCATTACTTAAAAGGATTGTTTGATAGAAGAATTCGTTTACATTATTTCAAAAGGTAAAATATTTACCTTGCCAAGTGCTAGTGCTGGTATACAATTACATTTAGGTTAAAAAAAAAAAGTTTCATTTTTCAAAAACAATTCTGAGATGTATAAATTTTTCTAAGTAGTTAGTCCAAGTGTTACTGGCAGTTTAAAAGTTACTGGCAGCTTAAACATTGCAAACTTTCTATACTGATATTCTAAGTCTGAAATTAGAAAACACTTTAAACTTACTTAAACTAAAATACTGTTACTAATGCAGCCCACTATTCAGATGAAGGCTAACTATATACTGGTCTGCATTAGTCACAGCCTGGCAGCATGTCAATGTAAATGATTATTCCCGTCTATTCAGTACTTGTGACATTGCATGTATTTTGTGTCCAGTTTTGGAGTCCCTCATGCAAGGAAGACATTAAAAACTGTACTAAGTCCAGAAAAGGACCACTCCTGGGGATAATTTAGGTGACTGGAGAACTTGAGAACCAAATGGACACTGGAAAAATGTGTTTATTCATCCTGAAGATTAGAAGGCTGATATGTCTGAAAGACTATTTTCAGCTGTCTAATGCAGAACTGTGGAGAAGGAGGAGGGCACTTCTTGGAGGCACACAGCAAATGCACAAAAGCTAAGAGATTCAAGTTGCAGAAAGGGACATTCAGACTGGATATAAGGAAAAAAAACCCACAGTGTTGGTAGGAAGACCCTGGAGGCGGGGGCAAAGGCCCTAAGAGATCACCATCCATAGAGATATTGAAAACTTGATTGAGCAAGATCCTGTGCAACCTGCTGTAACATAAAAGGTCAGTCCTGTTCTGACTGAGGGTTTGGGCCAGACAACCTACAGACTCCCAGCCTAAATTATCGTAAGTTTCTACGATACATACCAGTTTTAATTTCCCCACACAATCTCTCCAAATCCTCTAGTAGAACTGATTACTCTGTCTTCTGAGAACCTGGAAGACATATCCTCTGAGAAGTGTACGAGTTCTGAAGAACTAAGTGACCTTCATCATATTATATACAAACTGCTTCTGAGTGGTGGTGAGACACTGGAACAGGTTGCCTAGGGAATTTGTGGATGTGTCATCACTGGACGTGTTCAAGACCAGATTGGTTGGGGATTTAAGCAACCTGATCTAGTGGGAAGTGTCCCTGCCCATGGCAGGAGGGTTGGAACCAGATGATCTTTAAAGTCCCTTCCAACCCAAGCCATCCTATGATTCTATGATTCTTAAAAAAAAAATAATTCATCTACATTACTACAGCCTCTTGCTTGCTGTATTGCAATGCTTTGCTTGTTATGAAAGACAACTTCATATTCTCCTGAGGTAAAACAGAGGTGTCTGTACTTGGCACCCTAAGTTTTTAATGGAGTCTTATATTAGAACAGGTGCAGTCTCAGTGACAGGTTCACTTTACTGTGCAACTGAAAAGAATGGGGGTGTATGTATTGATATAGGGGATCTCCTGTGATGTATCAAAGCTGTTTTCATTTTCATGCAAAAGAGAAGACAGCAAGTGGCAGTGTATGAAGATTAATATATACTGTAGTACAAGACATTTTGTCTTTCCTGCATTTTGACCAAATGTTGCCTTTAAGCATCCTGAAATTGAATCCCTAGAGATAAAATGAAAGAAACAAGGGAGTATGTAAATATGTTCAGAAGCCTAAATAGTGCTGCATCTACCTGAACCTTTATTAGTACTACTGATGTTTCCATATCCTCATAATGTCTGCATATCTTATGAACTGTTACTCATAACAATTCCAGAATCCAATTTTCCCTTAATTAGTTCATGTAGTGCTTGTATAATATCCCTATTGCTGATCACTGATAAGAGAGAAGAAAGTCCCTAGGGAAGACAGGTGGTCGTCTTTTATCTGGAATGTTTTTTGTAGTTCCCAGGCCACAATGTATGGTGGTTCATCCCCATTCTCTAATAGCTAGACTCAGGATGCTAAGACAATATCACATCAGTTTGAATGGATTAGGATGCATCATCAGCACTCTCATGAATAAGAGGAAAAAAAGAGTAAAGATTAATAAAAGGAAGCAGAAAAGATAGTACAAAGGAAAAAGAGTGGAAGATGGATGGGAGGAGATTTTCTAGAAGAGTTTTCTAGACAATATAAGGAGTAGAAAAACAAAAACAGCTGAGAAGAAAACTAGGTAAGAAAATAGTTCTGCACTTGGGAGTCAGTGTCCTACATTTAGGCTTGAGAAGCCTGGAAGGAAGAGAGTCTGCTTTGCCTTACATGCTAACCTGAAGATATATTATTCTATTCTACAGTGCAATGTCAAATGTCTCTTGGAAACCAAAATAGATTATGTCCACTGCTTCATCCCCATCTGCTCCCTGTATTCTCCTTATGATAAGACAGAGATTTATATTCTTATTCTTCTCAGATGGGTGCATCAATCTCTGCTGTCAGGTTGCCTGTCCAAATAACAAACCTGCATATCACAGAACTGTTTTAAATGTAATGTTGATAGATGTTGTTTGTGTGCACTTGGCATCAACTTACAGTTATTTCCCTACAAATTGCAATCTTCTCAAGAAACACTTATTTTCATTGTTTTCTACATTCTCACTATCAAGAATTAATTATTGTCATGGAGTCATTATTTGGGACACTGCTAGGAATTCTGTGCTTCCCTGTCACTAGACTGAGTCTAAACTAAACTTAGCTGTTTGAAATACCCACTGTTGCCATTCTCTTTCTTATTGTAAAAATCCTGGTTTGCATTTTGGAGACATGAGAGTTGCCAACATGGAACAAAGCTGAATGTTTTCAGTGAAATCCCTGGTCTGTAAAAGCATTGCAAAATTTTCTCCTTCCTTCATAGCTGCTGCTATCTTGCAGCATTCACGTCTCGAATAACCACTCAGGGACCTTGTGCTCTGCTCCCTGCTCAGCCAGCTGCTGGCTCAACCCCAGGTTGCAGCTCCCCATGCCTCCCTCCTGTCTACAGCATGAACCTACTTCCACTGTTCATCTACTCCTAGCTAAATTGTTTGTCCAAATGCCATCTCTTTCCCCACATTCATACTCTCTTCTACTCTTTACCTTTTTCTCCAAAGAAACAGTGAGCAGCAAGTAGGTCTTGACCTAGTAGTTGGCTTTGGCTGGTATAGTCAGCAGAAAAATGTTGAGTCCTTCCAAGATGTTGGTTCAGCTCCTGCTCTCATTGACCTACAGCAAGAAACTGTAAACATCTCCCAGAATGACAAAATTAAATTTGTAATCTCTCTTGAGTGTTGTAGTACTGGCTCCTCATGCAAACAGGCTACAGAAATAGTCAGAAAATTTTCAATGCAATTTAGGAATTATTTACTGAGTAACACTGCACCATTAATAAAACTCTCGGTTTATTTTTTTATTTTTAAAATTCCATTTTCAAAATATTATTCTCCTATGTATTTTGCATTCCTGATTTTCCTCCCTCATAAATCATTGGGACATGATTTCACACACTGCTTACCATATTGCATAGCAGTCTGGTTATTTCCTACATAAACTACAGACATCTTCCCCTGTTTATCAGTTTCAGACTTCTTGCAATACTCATTTTGCAAAACTGGTATTTTACTAGTAATCTATGTCACTATATACTCACAGAAGGTCTATTGTAATGCATAGTTCCTGAGTTTGATCTTTTCCTTCATATCCTCATCTATCCCCACAACTGTGCAGTGGTTAATGCACAAGACACTGGACATCCATAGATGTTCAGTGTTTATCTCATACAACACTATATTCTAAATGTTCATCCTCGTATTTTTCAGTCCTTTTGCTTCAAGTATTTCAGTATTATCTGATTAAAGCTCAGAGTCATTTGGGATCAATATTTTTATGTGATTACAAGCCCATATAACTTTTCAGGTTTTTTTTTTTAGTAGGACACTTATCATAAGTCACAGTGGATCTTTAGACCGAACATAAAGCTATGGCATTGTCATTAAAGTTAATGGTTAATTTAACAATTACCATTTCAGAATGAGGATGGCCTCAATTCTTGTGCAATTCTACATTATTAAATAGAATAAACAATGGAAGAACTATGCAAAGCTTCCTCAGAATGCTGTTTAAATTTCTGCTAAAGGACACCTGATGGAAGATATCTGCCTATTGCAATGGCACAACCATTGCAAGGATTTACCATCAGTCTGAAAATGCAATTCACATTATATATTACAATAGTGAACGTGACTGGGAAATTTCCAATTAAAAAATATTAATTAACATTTTTATTCCAAACAAGTAAGATCATCACGAGAATTGATTCAGATTTGGCTAAGCAATGACAATTTAAAATTCAGATTTGAAACTGAATTTCTCAATTTCATTCTATCTTGTTCCATTTCATTAGCTTAAATGTCATATTAACTCAAGATTTCTATACCTTGGAAAAATCCAGTTGATCAAAACTAGCCCTTTCCTGTATACAGATAGTTTCAATTCATCATTTTCTTTCCAGCTGTGCATTTCCAATGAAGCAATCATATTGTTTTTTACTATACACCGAATATATCTCTTTTTTGGAGGACATGAAGCTTACAATATTTTATGTCACTCTTTCCAGTGACTGAAGAAATCAGCAGTCTATTAACATTTTTACCTAGAGAGTTAAATATGGACCCTTTTTTTTTGAGAAGAAAATGTTGAATTCAAGGGGTTTTTAAGGAGAATTTTAAAGGTATACAAAAGGTAGATGTCCAATTCCAGCAAAATTCAGCATATAATTTAATTTTCTAAGTCAGAAAAGTAACTGTAGCATATTCGATACTGCAGAATTTTATTTTGCTGAAATAGAAATTGCTGAAATAAAATTTTGTTAGAAATTGTTATATTGTATTACTGTATTTCTGAAAGACTCTATATTCTTCAAAATTATTTGGTCAATATTGCACATCTGCTTTTTTCCTCCTCTTCCTTGATGTATTTGTAATCACAAAACTTAATCAGAGTGTTTATTCTAAAGGTTAAATATATTTTTATTTAAATGGTAACTACAGGGACTAATACAAAGAGATTGCCCCAGCAAATAATCTTGCTAAGTGGCAAATCATCTTAATCCATGGAAAACAAAAAAACAAAACCAAAGCAAAACAAAAACAAACAATAGAAAAACCCAAACCAAAACAGAACACCAAGAAACAAAGCAAGCAAGCAAACAAACAAAACCCCAGCAAAATCCACCAAGTAAAAAAACAAAAGCAGCATGGAAGACCAAATGTTACTGTGAATTAAACCAGTATCTGGAATGAATAATGGAAGTTAACAGCTATTTCATTTTAAACTGTTCCTTTTTTTTTTAAAGTGAGTCAAGAGATACGCTTATACCAGATCCTCATCTGGTGTAAGTTATTACAGCTGTGTTACCTTCTTGAACACTTGGTAAGGACTGTTCATGGAGGTATCATGGCAAATTTCACTGAGGATCTGCCTACTGAGCAGGGCAAATACATGTATTTTGAACTAATTCATTGACTCAGCGACTTGATTAATACTATTCCAGGACTTCTAGTTTTGTGTAAAGTGAGGGCTTATGCAAGGTGAACTACCTCTTATCAATCACGAAGTTCACATCTTCAGTGACTGCAATTCTTTGAAGTGCTGGGAGAAGCAGAAATATTTATCATGTTCTCAAGGTGGCTTCTAAACCTTTCAATCTTATCTCTAGATCACATGGCTCCTTCTTCAGCCCTTCCATAGACTGTGAAATCTGCAGTTTAAAAAGACATTCTCAGCAGGAGAAGCACAGGGGAACTAGGACACATAATCAATCTTCAGACTCCCATGAAACCTGCTAACTGTTTTTTATTTCTTTAGTCATCGAAAGGATTAGACTGCTTGGTAAAACAACACTCTCTCTCTGCCCCTCTCTGTGTGCCTTATCCTTTTTTCCTCTCACTGTGATACTGCTACATGTTGCCTATATTCTTTTTTAATTCTTTTTGTGAAATATCCATTACTACGTTTTCGCTCAGGCAAGGACATCCCGCAGTAAGATCTCAGCTGCTTATACACACTTGAAAGACATACTCAGCACGGTATCCTTAGGAAAAAGAAAAACAAAATCTGCTATAGGGTTTATTTTTGCTGTTTCAAAAGTTCAGCCAGGAATAAAATAGCAACAGCCCAGCTAGTATAGCTTTCATTAATGTATATGAAATGCAAGGATCATGCTATAATAGAACTAAGTAAGTTAATGTTATCTTCACAAGCTAGCGGTGTCTGATCATTGATAAATAGAAGCTGATATTTACTGTACAGTGTTTTAATTCCCCCTGGCAGCTTACTCACTCCTGAATGCATAATTTGGTTTACAAGTATTGTTCTTTCTTACATGTCACACTGTGCTCTCCCATTGTTTTTTGTTCCTTCCAGCCATTTCCCTAAGATCCTGTAATAACCTTGATCTCTTCCAGCCACTTTATTAGCCTCCCCTGGTAGCCACCCTCACAGTGAGTTCTTGACAGCACTTATCAATTCTGGATGCTTCAATTAATTGCACCAGCACCTATCTCCTGGTTGCCTCTGTTAGCTCCTTCCGCCAGTACTTCAAAACCTGCAGCAAAGTGACAGTGTGGGATGGCAACAGCAAACAGTAACTTTAACACAGTTAGAATGGGATGATAGTTCAAGCAGAAATCTTAGTCAGAAACATCCTGCCATCTCTCCCTCCCCCAGGTTCAATTTTCAGCCCTGTTTCTAGGGACTTATAATAACATAGAAATCAAGAGATATTATGAAGCAGGGTTTTTTTGGACTCTGTTTTTCCCCTCTTGTTAGTAGGGGTATGCTATTTCCTTCATTGATGAGCTTATGAAGGAGTGAATTCAGGGGCCTTAAAGACAATGTGTAGTCCTTTCCAGTTGTCCTCTGTTTATGCATTTGGGATCAACATGTATGTTCTTATGTGTCTCTGTGCCTGTCTGGTGTGACCTGCAACTAAATACATTGAGTGAATTATTCCACCCAATTATTTCACTGTGAATTTATTATCTACATAATAATTTAAAAATAATATTTGCATATTTTTATGAAAATTCACCTGAACAGAGAAGGAAGAAAAACTTTTTGCTGTAAGGTCCTCTAATGGAGTATATGCTCACTAGTAAGTGTTTTTAAATTCATATTTGTGTATTTACACATTAATTTAGCGCTTTTACACTTATAACTGTAACAAAGAATTTGAGTTCTGGCCCAATAAAAACACAAATTACATCTACCTTCTCTCCTGTAGCTGTTCAGTAGTGATGTCACCGAGGTTTAATGTAAGTCAATAACCTTTAATTAGAAAAATTGAAAATTTTAAAATAATTAAAAGCTGAAATCAGTTATTGGGAGGCTAAATGCACAGTCCACACCACTATTTCTACAGCAGAAAAAGATACTGAAGTGCAGACAGTCAAATACTTTCCTGCAGAAAGAAAGATTTGTCTTACCTAAACTGGTCTGTTACAGTCTTTCGTGTTACCTCAGGCTTGGCTCCTCTTGAACTTGTGTACACTCGTATACTTACATGAAGTATCAGAATCGTACCTTTATTTCTACATAGTTTGTAAAACTGAAATTTGGTGGAAATATTTATAGTCAAATTAAAGCTCAGATATGCAAGATGGAATCTCATCTTTGTTGTGTGTTTTGAAAGTCTTTTTTTATGGATGTTATTCTCAGTGAACTGAGTTATATGTATGTTTGGATTAAATTCTACCTGACCTATTTAATACATTTCCATTTCAATAAAGCAAATAGAAGCCATGTGAGTCCAGGAGGGGAATTAAGAGTTTTAATGAATATACTTGCTTAGAAAGGGTTCTGTTTCTTTTATTGCCATTTCTTTATTTTGCTAGGAAGCAAAACTATTATGGAAAGTAATATGGTGAAATTAATGGCATTTTGCATTTAAATAGAGACCAACATATTTTGCTGTGGTTGTGGTGGTTGTCTTACTGTAAAATGTGCTGTTTCTTTAGAGACACCAGGACCTGGTAAACAATGGAGTTAAGTGCCTTGTGTGTAGTTTATAACTCATTGACAGTAAAGGAATAATCCAATTAGTGATGATTAATCACAGGTTTCTGTAGGTCTCAGATTGTGTATTGAAAATTTAAGGGGTAACAGTGTATTTCATGCACATGCCTTCACCTGACAGGTAACCACCACCTGGGAATGAGAACTACGTTAAAACAAAGAACAACATGGGCAGCAGTGCAAAGTACTAATTATTTGATTAATTCTCATTGTCACTGAGAAGCATATTTTTACCAGGAAAACTTAATTATAATGACAGCATCTGTGTTGCTTTGTTAAAATTTAAAAAATTAATTAACATTTTATTGTCAACAAACAGCAATGAAAATATTCAGCATTCCCAGCTTAAGCAACTCTTCAGTGTTTCAAAAGCACAGGAAGATAAAACTGTCTATACAGAATCTAACTGTGAGATATGAGACACGACAAATTGTGCAGCATTTCAAAGAAGATTTAAAATGCTAAAATGCTATTTTTTAGAGGAACTTAATTACTATGCAAAGTGACATGTTTTATTTTGTAACAAAAACATTGAAATAGTAAAATATACCCACATCCCTTTAAATAAAGTACCAAATCTTCACATTTTTCTTTCGTGGATTAGTCTTAATAAATCTAGGTACTGTAGTAATAATTCTCATCCATGCTTTTGGCACATATATGCCATCATGATTTATCAAACTATGTTATACAGGCCTGTTATATTATTTCCAGTTTTCAGTTGTTCATTTACTGAAAATATCTGTCAATTTAATTTTTTTCCAGGCTAAATTACCATCATCAAATTTCAGGTAAGTCATAAAGATATGATGCTTAACTCTGACAGTTATGTAGAACACAATAATGGTATTTTGATAAAGTAGATGATGAAATAGGATAGAAAAATATAGACTTGTCAGTGCTAAACCATACTCCCCAAACCTTTTCAGTTTTGCAACAAAATTATTCAAATTATATTCAACATAGAAGAAAATGGAAGTGTGAAAAATTGATAAATTCAAAGTTAAAAATACTAATTTTCAGGTGAACAAGCAGGATAAATCTCCATCATCTCTAAGTGTTTTCAAGCCTAAGTTAGTAGAACAGTACCTTTGAGTATCATAGTAAGAGACAGAAAAGGAAGACTTTAAGGCAAGTGTGGAATCTTCATGCATACTTATCAAAATCACATTTCACATATTCCCTGTTTACACCAATGTATCCTTAATCTTGGTGTACTGTCTATGGCTTAGCTGCAAGACTAACCTAGGCACCCTAGATTCCCTTCATAGGCAGTAGAGAAAATTAGGACTGCACTGACATGATTCATTTAATCCCAAATTAGACAGCTGAAATATGTGGACTAGAACTGCTTATTTCTCTGAACCGGCTGCAAGGGTACCTTCAACTTAGCTAGATTTCAACTCTACTTCTTTTGTCTTTCAACTCAATATAACACTGTAGACTTATCAAATAAATTAGCTTGATCAAGCATGATCTGCCTTCAGTAAGCCAGTGAATATAAAAGTAAAAAAGTATTGCTTCCTTAGGAAGACTGCCTTCACCATCTTGTCTACAGTTATCTTTTACAGGTGTGATGTGGCAGTAAAGATTATGATGGTGGATAGTGGACCTGACAATTTCTCAAATCATGTAGTTACTGAGCAGGTTGCTCAGTTTTTATTTAATATATGATTCTTCTCCTGCTGATTTCCAAAGAAAAATCACCCAGCTGATTTATTTGTGTTCTGCACTTACAGTAAAAGTATACATCCTCTGAGTTACTACATAGAAAAACTCAACCACAGATAGCCTTGCTGGCCATCATGGTACCAGAAAGGGTCTACTTTTGCTGTGCTTGACCTTTAGCTGGTAACTGCCACTAGATTTCTAAAAGTGTTGGAGTAGTTTTAGATGGCGAATGAAAAGCAGCTCTGATCTAGCTTGCTGAATAACAGTAGAAATAATAGTTTTGCTGAATTTATTCAGACAGCCTGGGTAATGGTGTCATAAACAGAGAAACTTCTCAGGTAGAGCAGAAAAAACCATGCTTTTCATGTTGATGATACGTCAACCTTTCATTTTTAATTCTTGCCTTATTTTTAGAGGGAGAGCAGACAAGTGAGTCAAGGCGATTCTTCTAGAGATCTCAGAATTTATTACATGGAGGCAAATTACTTCTTGATTTTGTGACTAGTTTGGAAACTGTGCTTAGTCCACTTTAAACATCATCAGAAGAAAATAATTAAGTTTTGAGTCTTACTTTTCCTACTATTTTATAGAGATGCTGAAACACCATGAATAGTTAGTAGTGACATCAAAAGACAGAGGCCATTCTTAAAGGTATATCTGTGGGGTTCTCTTCTGTCCAGGGATCTGGATAAATATTTATTTTAGTGAAGGGATGTTTTGTTACTTTCAGTGAGTTTTATTTCAGTTACTGTATTAAAAAAAAAAAAAAAAGAAAGAAAGAAAGAAAAATCTTTGACCTGTTTGTCAGTCCTGTTTTATTCCAGTTTGATTCACTACCACCTCTAACTTAAAGGAAACTCACAAGGTTCATCAAGAGAAAGCGAAAGTGCTGCTGGACTTAAATATCATTTGAATGAGATCTGTCAAACTCATTTCAGACTACAGTGAGGCAACACCATTTAGTTGCTGATTAACAGGGCAGGAATTATTTCTTCTATTTTTTTCTGAGGATTCTGTCTACATTTTTCAGGGCTATATTTGTGAGTATGTAGATGAGGCAAAAATCATGCTGGCATTTCTTTACTCCTGTTGCATGTGCTTTTCGGAATTAGCCATGGCGTGGAGCATAAACAGATCTTATTTTCATTGTGGACTGTAATGATGAATCTTTTAAATATCAGATTTAGTTTATTGAAAAACATTTTTTATTGACCAATGACTGAAAATAATTGAGAAAGCACAGCTGGTCCAAAATGTAGGTGACTGCATATTACACAGTGCTTTGAATATGCACCAGACCCTTATTCCACAGACCAGACTGGCTGTCATTTGGTTTCTGGGGACATGTACATTCTGCAACAGGGTATTTTTTTCACAGAACTTGAACTTGTGAACTTGTGGGCTTTCAGGGCTTGTTGTAAAACTCTCTTTCTTTCTTAAGAGTTTGGTTTTTTTTTTGTCTGTGAAAGGTTAAAAGCCTTCAGAAAAGAAAGCTTTTATTGGATCAGTGACATGGCCTTGATCATACTTAGACATTTTAAGAGGAAAACATTTGTGTTCTGGGAGAAATCATTGAATACAAATATTGGCTATTTTATTAATTTCTGTAAGGTGGTAAGAATTTAATATCCTGGTTTGGAGTACAGGAACTCTGTTTTAATTTAGTGAATGTAATAGATTTAGCACCTTTCTTCCTGCAAATTCATTGTTTCAGAACTTGTACTTTTACCTTCACAGAGAGTAGGTATCATTAACAAATCTCTAACATGAAACTACCATACTGTGATCTGATTCTGGTGTGGGTCTTCTCTGATACAGATAACGCAGACAGTAGGTAGACGTGGGCTTTGTATTTCTCATACAGTTTCACACTATTTTATATCTGTGGTCATTCAAATAGAATACATATCTAACTACTTGATTTACTTATGCTGTCACATAGATCACGTTATCGTGTAATTTATTCTTCCAAGCATTCACTGATAAAGAAAATTAAATTACGGCTTAGACTTATACAAGCAGGCCCTCCATCCAGTTCAAGGTTCCTTTGAAATGCTCAGAAAGAAAGAATGAGTTAATATGGCTGAAGCATTTGAAACAGTTTTTCAAAATTTTGTTGTCCTAACTTAACGAAACACAGTAAGACAGAGAATGAAAGAAAGGGGGAACTCCTTGACTTGAACCTCAAAGGACTGTCACTTTAAAGCTTCTCTTTTCATGAGCTGTGTGGAATGAAAATTTCAGAATGTCGATGGTGCCCCAGAAAGTTATTTGAAGCTCTCTTCTTGACTGTCAGGGATAGTATAAACAGAGAGGCACAGAATATCATTTTAGTCCCAAAGAAAATATTTAATTCTCCCTTTTTTATTGAATATTGGAAAGATTCAGATTACTTTAATTAAATTCCCCCCAGGCTGGCTTTCGGGTGGTTACTCCAAACTTACCTGATATTAAAAGGGGAATTTGCTAGTGAAATTAAGTCTAAGTTTGTAAGTTACAGCAGCCTCAAGACAGTAGTGAATTCCATACTGGAAATTAATGTAAGTTTATAAATGCACTTATTCTCGCTTAGCGGAAAAGCACCTTGTTATAAACCCTGATAAATATTTGAGGTACTCATCATCTTTTAAAAGCATCTTATCTAAAAGCAGAAATAAAGAAATAATGTAATTTCTTCATTGAAAAGATATTTTCCTCTTTCTGTTTTACACTGTTCATCTTATTTCTCTTCTACTTTTTGAAAGAGGTGATGTTTTTTACTTAGCAGATAAGCTACATCACTTAGGATGCCAAACTCTGTGCATGTCTAAAGTAGGCTGAAGGTTTCCAGAACAGATTCTGAAACATATATTTCTGCAATCAGTATAAGCAGACAGTCAACAGAGAGCCACAATGCTACTTTTTTTCTTTTTTGTCTTCTGATCATTTAAAATATTCTTTTTAAAACCAATTCACATTGTATGTTTCCTGGATTATTTTCTTTGTCTTTAAATTACCAAGATAAATTGAGTAAAACAGTTTATTATTTGGAGATGTATCCTGTTTTTACTAGTTATTCCCCACATAATGATGTGGTTTGTGAAAGAAAATGCCTCTGAATAGAAATAGGTTGATGTATTTCCCTCCCTGGACTAGGAGACAGTTTGTGCTGAAATGCAGGAGGAAATCTGGGATATTGCACTTAAAGAATTAGAGAACAGAGTGTGATTCAGGAGTGTGCAACATAATGCTACAATTAACAAACATGCAAATTGAGTTGTTCTGCCTGTTTCGTGTGTATAATCACGTGTTAACAATATAAATCAATGTTTTTTATACATTCCCAAATATGAATCTTCCAAACTAAACAGCAGATATTGAGAAAGATGGCCTGCATCCCCCACCCAGACTTCACAGGAAAGGTGCTCAGAACAGCTACTAATGCAAATAAAGAACAAAAATGTACTATACACG